>JBBPCS010000508.1:185168-223426 GCA_037974645.1 Hollardia meadi | reverse complement strand
CGCCCTGGAAAACAAACACAGACAGGGGAAACAGACAAGAGACACAGGGAAGGGAAACACTGGCCACAAGAGGGGAGAGAGGCATACTGCCAGATCCTAACAACAGTAGAAAACTGCTGCACCTCTTTTCTCTTCTGAGCTTCAGCACTGGTGAGATAAAGCAACATTTTATCATCCTGCCTTTCCGTTAAGTGGAGTTAATAATCCACATTTTGTTAGGTTCCTGTGCCGAACTGATCACTGGTGAGTTTTCTTGACTCTAGATTTTGTGTTTTAACGTGAAATTTATTTGATAGCCTACTTTTTGTTCACAAAATGTTTTTGGTGTTGTATTCAGTGGTGCTAAAATGATTTGTTCCCATTGGAAACCAACTGCGTCATTTGTTTTGCACCCAGTTGTTACAATGCCAAACCTTTTTTCTCTTTCTTTTTCCCCTGTCTCTTGCATTCTTCCACATTTCTATTCTTGAGTGAGATGTGGGCTTTTGTTTGTTACATAAACATTGTATGTATAGTATAATAAATATATAATAGGTGATGGGGCAAGCCCCTGCAAACTGAAAAAGGGTGCATCCTTTGAAGTGTATTATTTATTGTGTCAGGTTGTTCTTTACCTGTGCTGTATTTGTTTGCTCTACTCCAACATAACCCCAATATTTACACATATTATTGTCCATTTTAATTTGCCATGGTAGCATAAAATATCACAAGTACAGATCATGCTAACATGATCAGTAGAGTGCGGAACACAAGCAATAAAATAATTATCCACACTGGATATGGAATGGGTGATAACTTCTTAGAAAGAAGAGAGGTGTTATGGTGCTATAGTGATTTTTATTTTTTTTTTTGGACATATTTACTTTTTACAGGTTATGAGAAAGGACAGACAACCCACATTAACAGCATGCATTTCAGCATTTTTATTAGTCATCCCGAAACAACGGTTAGGCAGGAGTGGTGGAATTACATGTATGAAGAGAGGTCAAACAAGCAAATTTTATAGGTGTTCCAATTATCCATTAATTAACAAAATATCAAAGATTAGTGAAATGACCAAAAAGCTGAATTCACACTTCGCTGCTTGTGTTTTTCTTCTTTCCTCTCCCATTAATCATCTCACAACCCCTCAGGTTTATCTTGTAACCCTTTGGGAGGTCCTGACCTCTAGTTTGGGAGCCACACGAATAAACTTTAAGAGAGTTAAAACTTGCAATATGTTTACCAGCTACAATAAAATGCTGCTTACACATCAATGTATCAGTGGTGGCAATGTGATAATGTCATATAATATATCAGTCACAGGGGAAATTTTACTTTTAATTTTTATACTTTTAACCTGGAGTGTGGGAATTTTTTTCTTCCATAAAACCAAATGATGAGTTAATTAGTGAGCTTTATAGTTGCTCTTAGGCTGTCTGGCTCTGTCTTTGTACAGCTAGATGTTTCCTCTACTAGATTTTCTAAGCAGTAGTAGGCAAATCACTGGCTCTAGCATTCTGACATGAGAGTGGTACTAGTCAAGCAAATTACATAAACACATATTAATAAAAACATATTTTCTAAAATGTTGAACTCCTTTATTTTTTGCTCAATTACATCGAAACAAATGACAAATTTTCATTTTGATTACTTAAAAGTGTTTCATCAATGTCCACAGTTTTAAAATTATCCAAGGCATCCTTTAATTTCCTCCAAATAACAATTGATGTAGAACACAAAAAAACAACAAACCAGAGATTGTAGGCTATGTGTGATTCCAGAGACATGTAAGAGCTTCAGTAAAGTCAAAATTAAATACATAATACAAGTATGAAAGCTTTGTAAAGGTGTCATTATTTGCTTTTAATTGAATTCAACTGTTTGAACAAGTTCCTCCAGCTTCCTTTGGAGAGACGTAGCATTTGGCATGTAGTTGCACTGCCTGATGCTGGAGAGACATTGAAGCCCAACAGGGATTTGTCCAACACGGCTTTCACAGGGCACAGCTGGCACGATTAGCAAGTTTTTGCTCAACTAGGTAATAATGGAACATGTTCAACTGATTAATGTGGTAACAACTTCACTATAGTGGCATGGCAAGAAACCTTAGTGTGGGATCAAAGAAAAAAAACAGTGGGTTCTGAATCACTATTTTAGCTTAAATTAGGCAACTATAACTTAATTAATCGAATGAAAAGAATGATACCCAGAAGGGGGCACAGCAACATATGGCTGGGCATATCCTGATAACACAAAGACACAAAGACACATTGGTGAAAAAAATCTTCAAGGCTGTTACAACGAAAGTATAACAGTCTGGCACAGAGAGCATGTGGCAGAAGCAGCAGCATTCATACATCCATTATTTATACTGTGGACCACTTATTTTTTGAAAGTCGCTGAAACAGCAGCACAAAATACAACTACAGCCATTTAGACTCCAAAACATATGCTTACCATATATGACAACGAATCACCAATGATACAGAGTGTAGTGTGTCTGCCGCCATGGATGCCCTAATGGCAGGTTTTCTATCTGACGGACCGTTGAGTGAGTAATTTGACTGTACAGATTGTTATGTGTGGCCTGCAGCACAACATTTACCTTGGAAAATGTGTCACATGGGTCAGATGTCCAGTATCTGAACCAGTGATAATATTAACGTGCTGCACAAACAGTGTGTGTACTGCATTCTTCGCGGCTAGTAAACGGGTGCTGGCAGGTTGCGTTAGGGCTGTATTAGCAGCCATGTTTGTCTACAGCACTTACTGGCTGATGGGGAAAATTGCATGGATTGTGGGAGCAATTATCAACCGGAATGACAGTGTGTGCTTTTGTTGCCTAAAACTAATCACAGGCAGGATTTGAACCCTTGATTCTGGTGAGAGCCCTGGACTGTACTCCTGCAATTCACCACAACCCCCTCCCTGCGACTCCAGCGCAATTTATTAATGCTCCGTTTCATTCAGTTAAAGCAACATAGAGCAGGCACGAAAGACAGTTGTGTTGAGAGTCACGAAAAACATTGAAAATTTGTGTCCGTGTACAACAAATCCTATTGATTATTTTTCATGACTGTTTCACAAAATGCTGTGATACTATGTTGAAGGTGTAGCGTCTTTAAAATAGAAATTGTGTTCTGTAACAATAAACTGTGCTTGTGCTTGAACAAGGTGGGAGTAAAGTACACATTAAGACCTGAGGTATTTTTTTGGACATTCTGACAAACATGTCTCTGTGAGGCTACCACAGAATGCCGCTTTTGGAAGCTGTTTTAACTTGCAGCGTGACTCCAGAGATAGCAATGTCAGTCCACCACTTTGGTCTAGACTGAAATATCTCAACTATTGGATGGACTACCACGAAGGTTTGTACAGACATTCTCCAGAGGATGAATCCTGCTCACTTTGTTAATGCCCTGCCTTTTCCTCCAGCAGCACCATGAGATTGACATTTTTTTATGAAATAAGATATAGCCTATTTGGTCCCCACAGGATGAATTCTACTGAGTTTGGTCATCCCTTTCTTCGAATGCAACCGAAAGGTCAAAGTTTTCACTTATCCAGTGGAATTTCTAAATATCTCCCATGATGGATTTTCACAACACTTTGCACAAACATTCTTAGGTCTCAGATGATGAATTCTCGATGATGATGATGATGATGATCACCTGACTTTTCCACCATGAGGCTTAAATTTGTGGTTTGGAGTTAAATGTGGTAACACCAATTTGGTAGATTGCCTTGGCAGTTGGCACAGACATTAATTTCCCCCTCAGGCAACTTTCATCAGGTCGGAATTCTCAATTTTTCCAATCCTTTGGTTTATGCAACACTAAAGACATTTCCATCAGTTTGTACAGATGTGAAGATAGTAAACATTACAACTGCTAAATATCACCATGTTAGAATTATTAGTATACCCAAAGCTAATTTATATGTATGTTTTTTTAATATTTTTAATGGCAATTATGATGTCATATATGAACATGATGAGAAGACTTTTACTGAGTAGCGATTGTTCAAACTGAAAGCAGAGGTTTCCGCACACTTAGGTCTATGCAGTATTTCACTTTAATGTTAAGCTTTCAATCTATCCGACCGTCATCAGAGCATACACAACTAGATTGTCAACATTTATTGTATTTTTTTTTTTTTACCTTCTTGGACATTATGAGTATGTGAATGAAGAGTTAAGGTGTGGTGGTGGTGTGCACATCACACAGGTCTGCCAGTAGCAGCACATTTACAGCTGATCTCCTCTGATGAGACACTGAAATCAATCCTGGTACATCATCTGGTACACAGCCTACTCAGACACACACACACACACACACACACACACAAATAAAAAATACCCTCTCTGTCCTGTTTATTGACCCAATATATTTATAGGTCAATGTCATATTTGATAATGAGAGGCTACTGAGCATACATGTCACACAAATGTGTGGTATTTTATACACATGCTTCCGAATGTATTAGAGTCTATCCTTTTTACACCCTTCCACGGTCTTTAAATTTGCAGCCTCTTTAGCAATCATCTCTTTCCCTCCTTCACCCGCCTGCTCTGTCAATTAGATTACAGTGAGATACGCTGTGATATTACTTTCCACTGCTCATAAATAATCGCTTTCACGTTCCCATCTGTCTGTCTTTCTCTCTGTTCCAGAGGAAGCTTTAGTGCTTATTAAAGGGCTCACCTGCCAGAAATTACTGGAGCAAGAGTGAGGGTCACCTGGGCAGAGATCTGGCCCACGAAGGACTGGGAAAATTTGTTGCCAGAGTACACTGAGGTAATTTAATCTGGAAGGTGCTACTGCCTCAGAAGTACAACAGCAGGGCACCGGTCATTAAGCTCGGTAGCAATCTTCCAATTAGCTGATATCCAGAGGAAGCTGCCATGATTGTTAGATAGAAAGCTCTTGTCCTTGCTTGTCTGTTGAGGAGTAAGAGGAGGTTGTACTCCACCGTTGACGTCAGGCAGGCACAGTAACTACTGTACTACACAGGAAAAGGCTGAAGCAGATTCAGACCTGCTTGATTGCCTTTATAACCTGACAGTTCCCACTATTATTCTCTTGATAATAGCAACAGCATGAGCACAACCTTTCTTTTTTCAGGTTCGACTTTTTAAAGAAAACAACTGTGCTAGTGGTGTGTGTCCTGCTGCTTTCCCCAAGTCAGTCATTCTGCAGCTCATTTCAAGCTGAGCTTCCAGTCGGCGCTGTCGGCAGCTTAAGACCCCGGTGACTCTTCTCGAGCCGCTTACTGACCACGGAGATGACAGGTGTAAGTATTTGCTGCGTGTGCATTCACATATCGATATCCCACTACTTTGTCTATTAATTGTCATCTAAATAATTTCATGCAGCTGAGCTAATGTCTTTGGTTGTTAATTGGCACATTCATGATGCTTCAATGTTATTGATATCAACAGTATAGTGGAAATGGTGTTCATACTCATAGGTTAAATTGGTCTTAGCCATTTATTGGTACTGTGGCTGTTGTTCTGGGGGGTTTTATTGGCTCTCTGCTAACTGGATCTTTATTAGAGATACAATATCTCTCTTCCTTCTTTGTCATTCCCTCCAACCTATACTCACATCCTCTCTTCCTTGTGCTTACTCCGTCTTTTCCTAACTTGCACATCTGTCTTCTGTGACTCCCACTCTGTGTCTCAAATTCTTCCAGTCAGAGCTGAGAACCACAATTTAACATTTTAGTTTCAAACAACGTGGTTGTTTTAAAGATGGAGAGCATTCACTGCCTTTCTAACATGATGGTTTAATGTGTGGTGTCAATCAGCATCCTGCTGAGATTTCCTGTATGTAATTATGCTGTGATCGATCAAAACAACAACCCTGAAATACACTATAGTCATGCGCACACACTCTAAAACACAATGTCACATGTTGTGGGTCATATTGTACAAGCGTGCGTGCGTGGTTCTTGACATCTATACAATTTCCTTGGGTGTCAAGCGACAAACAATACCAACACACCTTAACGGAAAGCTTTTCAACACGCAACATGTCTGAAAGCTTCTACTGTGTAGCAAAAGCAGCACATATCCATGGAGGGGATGTTCGTTGAGAAGCTTGTTCTGCTGTTGCTTTGTTGACAGCGAAACTGGATGCTCCCACGGAATAAATTAGTTTGAGGTTTTACAGCCGAGAGTACTTTGTTGCATGGCAGCACAAACATCCCTGAGACAGCCAATGGGTCCATCTGTCCTCCTTCCCATTCAAAGCATGGCTACTTTCAAAGTGTGCACAAAACTTTGTATTTGAAAATCTTGACTGAAGTTGCCAAGCAAACTTTTTTCTTTCAGATTCACCAATTATGTCTGGTTACTTTTTTGGCTTCCTAGGCTGTATGCTTAACTCTTTTTTTCCTTTGGCTTTTTGCCTGTATTAGACAGGGACAGCTGGAGAGAGACTGGAAGGCAGGGGGAGAGGGGGGGGGTTGACATGCAGCAAATGGCCCAGGCTGGAATCAAACCCGGGCTGCTGCGGTGAGGACTCAGCCTCAGTACATGGGGTGCCCACTCTACCAGGTGAGCTACTGGGCACCCCGCATAAACATGGGTTATTTTATTTCTGTGCCTATTCTTGGCACATCATCAGATCCTCCACAAGCTGAAAGAAAGCTATTTGTTCTACTCAATATTCAGTGTTACCTGAAAACAAAACACACTGGATGCCTAACGTTCACTGAACACCTGCTTCATGCTGGTGTACATTGGTACATGGTTTCACAGGAAAAGTGAACTCTGGTTTCCTGTGTGTGAGCCACCATTCAAGCCCGACCTCCACCTCGCTTTGTAAACCATGAGGCGCTGTGCCGGTCCTTTGATTGTCTCATACTGACGTGGATGTGTTTAGAATGGAGGTACATTAAGGCCTGCTGCGTCTCATCCAGACACTAAAGGGTACCTTCTGCATCTCAATGAGATAAGGAGGGACGTGACAAAATTTCGGTATTTGACGCCCCGGGAATGAGAATGGGTGGATTTCACAAAAAGCCCAAACTGTCAACTTGTCAGCCAATAGACGTTTCGGTCTGGACCAAAGTGGTGGACCGACGAACCAACAGACAAACAATGCTATACAGAGAGCCATGGCTAAGATTTCTTTCTGTGCATATCTGAGGCAAGAAGCCTGCTCCTCTGTCCTGTTCTATTACAAAGTCACTGACAATGAAGATAGCTGGACAAGACAACAAACACACATTCAACAGATACAATTTTCCTACATTTTCCTCTCTATTAATGGCATTTGGAGGCTCTTCACTTTTACAGTCATATATAATTGAAAAGTATGCCAAGGTTTGACTACTGACTGTTGTAATTTCCACTTCAATCAGGAGAGACAAGTGAATGAAGTATACAGAAATGTTTATTATGACAGATGATGTGTGATTATTAAGTCTTACAGAAAGTCTTTGGCGCTTAGATTCTATGGGAAGATTCTGTAATTGCGGGCTGTCTGCCCTGAGCAGCAGCGCGATAAATCCTCTCAAAGAGTCCAGACACTGGTGGTGGTGATGATTTCACTGAAGATTGGGCGGCGATGGGGAGGTGGAGGGTGCGTATGGCAGCAGCATGAACAAACTAAAGGCAGAGAGAAACGTACGGTATTTAAAAAGGAAAGCAGCAAGATGAGGCTAATAATGAAGGTGTATCACTATGCTATTGGATAGATGTGATCAGCTGATATCTGCCACAAACAATGGCAGCAAGGTGATGATCAGTAAGCCTGTGTGACAGGAGTGGCTGACAGACTATATGAGAAATTAAATACAGCTTTAACAACCAAAAGGACTTCCTGACAGAACTTCGAGCTTCATTTAACAAGCAGCTACACTTCTGTTCTTTGAGAAGAGGCTCTTCAGACAGCCTCCTTAAAACACAAGATGTTCTGGTTTTGTGACGAATGCCTGGCCAACTGCATCCTAAGCACCCATGTAACACACTACTCAGATGCCGGGAATAAATCCCTACATGTATTGCGAATCACATCACTACAGCGATAGTATGCCACCATAAGTGGTTAAAGCAAGTTTGCAAATCAGTCCTCGTGGGTAATATACTGAACACCGACGGGCTCCATTTGCACTCAGGCATTTATCATTATTGTCCCATTTCCCATTCCTATAAAAGAAACTGTAGTGTGAAGGCGTAGCCTCATTTTAAAGGGAATTCTCCACTTCAGAAAACAAAAGCACCAGACATCCTGGACAGACACAAGTGAAATATTTATGTGTGACTATTATCTGCCTTTAAAACTTAGCCTGGACACCTGAATGTGGGTTGGGCTCACCTACAAAGAGTTCCAGAGGTCATTTAATTACTTTACCATGTAACCACATATGACTCAGACATGGTAACAAAGCTCAGGAAAATGTTTGTAGAGCTTAAGATGCTCTTTTTGCAAATGCCACCAAACCTTTGTCTAAAACTATCACAATGGGTTAACACAGGGGAAAGAATTGATATGCTTGATATAAGTCTTGATGTCTGCAATCTGTCTGATTGAGTCTCTCTTTTTTTTAATAAAATCATACCATGCTTGATGCTTTGGTTCACTTATTGTTATGCTCTTCAGTCTGGTCAGATCTTCAGAGGTATTTTTGAGTGTAATGAAGGGGCCCATTCTTTATAATGAGAGGATTGGGTCACCCACTCAACACTCTCACAGGGCTCTCACATGCTCAGTGCATTGATTACCAGTACAGTGTTTATTTTGATTTTGTGAAACATATCGATATTAGTAGGAGTGCAAGTGAACTCATGTTGCAAATTAAAGTTTGCATGTTGTAAACTTGTTGAAAAGATCTAAATCGTTAGCACAAAACATCGTTGGAATAATGATTGCAGTGCTGAACCGGTATTATTTCATTTTTTTCAGTATTACCTCCCCATTATATGATCGACCACACCTTGCAGTGAGATGCTCTGTGAATTAAATTTGCTTGGAGGAACTCTTCTTGTTCCTACTTCCACGTGCGCCTCATGTGACCTCATATGTAAGACATATTCTCTAATATTTCTTCTGGCATTAAAGCCTGAAAAATATCTGATCCTGTACACAAATCCAGTGGTATTGATTCTGCTCTTCTCTGCATGTTATTGACTCAAGTAATAATTCAGTCTTCCCCAGTAAAGATGCCTTACTGAGGATCAGTCAGCTGGTGCTATATTACGTGCACATTGTGGCACAATACAGCAAACTCACTTCCTCCGGTCTACTTCCTTGTCTTACCTGTCTGACGAACCACAAATTCATTTTGAATTTATCCTCAGAAACCAAAAATGTTGAACTTGTATACTTTCCAAACGTAATCCTGGAGCATTAGGGAGCTGTGCAACAGCAGCGGCAGAACTGTTTTGTTATCCTTACTTTTGGCTGTGGAATCTGCAGTTCAGATTTGAAATCTCTTTGAATTGTTGAAATGCTCCTCATTTCATTTAAGATGTCCTGCAAGTTAAACAAGCTTATAAAGTAAATATATATTGCACGGTTTAATGGCGAAAGAAAAATGACACCATCCATGTTGAGACTGGTTCCCTGTAAGCCTCACGGTTACTATGCTATTCATGCTGCCACCAGGCTGGAAGGTTTATTTCCACCTTAACTTGCAGTGAAATTGAAGAATATAATATAGTGTGTATGCAAGAACATGTACATTTTGAAAGAAGGAATAACACGTTCTTCCTCTTCCTACAAATGAAAAGTTGAATAAATGACAAACAAACAAACCCTTGTTCAATTTAATGCACTTGGGGGGTTGAAACATTAGTTGTTCTGGTATGAGAACAACTGGGTTAACTAACACTAGCAGACATTACTGTGTAACTGACATTACTGAATCTATCTGCAGAATGTATGACTGCTATGTTTTAACGTGCTTTTATCTTGTGAGTATCACTTGTGCAGCTACAGTGGCCACTTTTCAGCACTTTTCTGTAAAACAGTTGCAAAAATTAAAAACTTGGGCTTAACATAGCTAACCTACATATTTCATAGTGTCTCAGCAGCATTTATTTAACAGTTACTGGGACACTGAAATGACTATTTCTCTTCTTGTACCTCTCATAGGACAAACTTCTTTGACATTCATTATATTACACTTATTTTTCTCTGATCATTCAGTCATGTTCATCTTTACTTTTAATACTGTTTACTGTTTGTACTTTCAATTATAACAATAAATATGGTGTTTTTATTGTAATCTATCTATCTATCTATCTATCTATCTATCTATCTATCTATCTATCTATCTATCTATCTATCTATCTATGAGTCATGGAGCTCTACCACCACCTAGTGCTATAAAGGGGACCTGCAGCAGGCTGTGACAGGTGATTCAGTACTAAATAAATCTGTTTACCTACGGGGCTGAGGACTGAGAGCTGGCTGAATGCAGTCCCAAATCACAGCTCAGTATGGCCTGTTAGAAATTTGTTTCACGTGAATGAAAATCTTGCTCATTTTATTGTCTGGTTAGGATGTTGTCATGGTGGCATTACAGCATAAAAATAGTTCCTTTGGTAGCATGGTGCAGGGGAAAGCAGTTAGACAAATATCTGTGCGGCAAAAGCTGATGAGTATTCAGAAGAAGACACCGACATGTCTGCAAGCAATTGGAGCACCAAGATAGAGTTTGGGTTAGGGTGTCATTGATTATCAGGTATCAACAAAGGAGGAAGACTGGTAAAAGCTGTTATTAATGGAAACCACAACTGAATTTTGAAATTTTCTTTTTGTTGTTGTCTCTGCAGTCACTCGATTTTCACCGCTGCAATCAACATTCCTTTGTTCCTGTTTTTACAGACACAAACTCATCATCGTGGGGAAGCACTTACCTTTACCACAGAGTAATGTGTGAAGCATCATTAAGGTATCAGCACGAGAGCCGTAGCAGCTGCCATCAGACTCTGCAGGTGAAAATAAAACAGATTATCTCACAATTGGATGGTGGAGATTGATAGTTTTGGCACGTCCCCACCTGCACATTAGTATTCAAAAACATTAAGCTTTATTTGACGCGGTCTGCTTTAATTTCTGAAGGGAGAAAGTGTGTTTTGCCCTCTGGTTAGGGTGCGGGATCAGCCAGCATGTGGGATTAAGTATCAAGGACACTTCAGTAGGATGCCAGAGCTCCTGCTAAAAAGATGATCTCACTGGCCACTAGGAAACTCTGTGACCTGATTCAATACATAGATGGAACAATTAATACCTGTGCAGAACACTTTGACACCAAGTAATTCTACTGGATTCCCTTTTTTCAAAAGCACACTGAACACAGAATATAGCTATAGATCACCCAGATATGTCATGTTTTGCCTTCTTTCATCCTTCCATCTTTACAGCACGACTGATTTTCACCAGGTGTCAAAGTGAACAGCATTATCTTGCTGGTGATTTAGTCCAAAGACATGCAAGTTAGGTTGACTGATGACTCTAAATTGTCCGTAGTTGTAAACGTGAGCATAAAACGTAAAAACAGAATACAGCAACATATTTCAAACAAGTTGGGACAGGGGCAACAAAAGACTGGGAAAGTTGTGGAATGCTCCAAAAACACCTGATTGGAACATTCCACAGGTAAAGAGGTTAACTGGTAACAGGTAGGATCATGATTGAGTACGAAAGAGGCATTCTCAAAAGGCTCAGTCCTTCACAAGCAAGGATGGAGAGAGGTTCACCATGTTGTTAAAAGATGCGTGATCAAATAGTCCAATAGTTTAAGAACAATGACTCACAAGGTAAAATTGCATTGAATTTAGGGATTTCACCATCTATCCGTGATATCATTACCTGGAGAAATCTCTGCACTTAGGGAAGCAAGGCCAAAAACCAACATTAAATGTGACCTTCGATCCCTCAGAGTCCCAAAGTCTCAAATAGTTTTTGGAAATCATGGACGTTGTGTCCTTCGAACTAAAGAGGAAAAGGACCATCCAGATTGTTACCAGCGCAAAGTTCAAAAGCCAGCATCTGTGATGGTATGGGGGTGTGTTAGTGCCCATAACTTGCACATGTGTGACGGCTCCATTAATGCTGAAAGGTACATACAGGTTTTGGAACAACATATGCTGCCATCCAGACGTCTTTTTCAGGGTCGACCCTGCTTATTTCAGCAAGACAATGCCAATTCACATTGTGCACCTGTTACAACAGCTTGGCTTCAGAGTAAAAGAGTGCAGGTACTAAACTGGTCTGCCTGCAGTGCAGACCTGTCTCCCATTGGAAATATGTGGCGCATTATGAAGTGCAAAATACGACAACAGAGACCCCAGACTGATGAGTAACTTAAGTCGTATATCAAGCAAGAATGTGAAAGAATTTCTCTCTCTCAGTTCTCAAACACTTACTGGGTGTAAAAAGAAAAAGTGATGAAATATGGTAAACAATATTGGAACATATTGCAGGCATCAAATTCAGAATGTGTGTGTATTTCCACAACAACAACAAAAAAAACTTGTCTGTAGCATGATTTGTCAGCCAGTAAAAGTTTCTGAGCTCTATGTTGTCTGCAGCGAGGATTTTTGACAGAAACCGAACAAAGTTACTTAAAGCTCCATACTTTTTCTATTCTATTATCTGTATTCTATTTATCATATATAAAGATATAATATATAAAGTTTTCATATATAAATATATATTTATATATATAATATATATTTATATATATTTATATTATATCAGATGTCTGCCTTCTCTCAAATATAATTAAACTAGAGGATACTATGCTTGTATCCTTGTATGTTTTTAAAAAAAAAAACATTTGGGAAAACTCAAGAACAATGTCTCTTTCCAGAAATCATGTCCTGGCTACTCAAGATAATCCATATGTTGTGAGCAGTTTCATGTAGGAACTATTTTCTTTCTGTATCACAGCACAGAAGGATGTATTGACTAATGGATGAGAGGCTAGCATTACAGCTCAGCCAATCGATCAATATTTACATCCCGTGCTGTCACGAGCATGAGCCTCTCATCCATGAGTAGATGCACGTTTCCTTCTGCACAGTGATACAGTGTAGTTTGGTAGACAGAATATAGAAAGAAACTCAATCTAGATGCATAAACACAACCACAAGTAAGAGGGAAAATATGTGTTTTAGATTTTGGAGTGAACTGTCCCTTTAATGAAGCATTTCACATGCAATTTAACTTGTTTGTTTATTTATTAACCCCTTTTCTACTTATTCACCTGCCCTGTAGTTTTGACTAAGTCAGATTTATGAACAGGTGAATGTTATAATCCAGTGTGGGAGTCTATATGTATGACTATATGTGTAATTATTTTGTATATGACCTTGCTATGTTTGTACGTCTTGAATGTAATACTTGTGATTATTTGTATTGAATCTATCTTCATTTGTATTTCTTGAATAGGCTATAATTGTATCTAATTTAATAATTTCAATATTTATTGTTAGACTGTTAAAAACTTAACTTAATGTTATCCATGTCTTCTATATCTATGATTTGCCTCCTCATTGATGAGAGCCTGCTGGAGCCCACACATAGCTGGACTCTCACAATGCCTTTTCATCATCACTTGGAAATGAATTAATCTGATGTGACATAAATTAATCAGTGGTAAATGTAACTTATGCATTAAAGATAAAAGGCTTCCGAGCTTTGACACAGTAACAAAAGATGGAATTTTACAGCAGACACACTGGTACTTTTAATACGGGATTGCTGCAGTCTATTACTTGAGATGAAATGCTCTAATTTTTGGTTCTTTTTTTGCCAGAAGTGGTGTAACACTTAGACCTAAAAGGAGAATCGTCTTTTCTTTTTCTCTCCATGGCTGATCTCCTCCCAGTAATTCCCTGTCAAGAAATCAGCGATTGTGACTGACCAAGAATGGACGAGATGGAGGCACAGAAGGGATTAAAAGTTTTAAGTAGGATTCAGTGGTGCTGTTCTGAGCCATGGTACTGCTACGTTGTGGTGACAGGTGGAACTTAGTGACTATTCCTCGTCTTGTTAGACATTTAAATCTAAAAATCATACACCACAAATGGAACGGTGACCTGCAGGGGAGAAACACAGTGTCTCAGGTTTGATCTCTACAGCAGCTCATAGTGGTATTAAAGATTCTGTGGAAAATACATGAGGTTGACAGAGAAATCAAATTAATGTCAAACTGTGATGACCATGCCTTAAAAGGTTAGCTGCACCCATGCAGTGACAGCTCAGTTTCTTGCACTGTCTGAAGGCACTGCAGCTGCAGTTAGGCAGAGAAGAGATGTATGCCCGGGTCTGGTTTTCTGATTCTACAGCAGGTTTACATTTTATCAGTCCCAAAGTTGCATTGTAATGAATAAACAGTTACTGCCTCAGTGTGCTAAATTAGCATTTTGGAACTAATATTAACCAGTGTCAGCAGAATCCTCATACAGTGTTATAGACTTATTTGCTTGACTAGAGTCAGTGTCTCACTTTAATTTGATGATAAGGACTGATTGTGACTGAACATATTAATGCACATGTTGTCCTGCTGAGTCACTACATTAGATACTAAGAAAAACTATTCTGTTTTTATCTATTTTAAATTTGTGATTCATAAATGAAGCTAGTAGCCTAAGTCTAGATCTACGGGCAGTATCCGTTTGAATTTTTAGATTTATTTTTGTATTGTTGTTATTTACAGACATATGGAGCGCATACAAGCAAAACTCAGTTCTTTTACAAATATGAATGGAGTCAGCCCAATCCTTCGTCAAAGCTGATTAGTTTAAGTGAACACAATCCCAAAACATCGATCAATTAATGATAGTTTGTCAGTGTTGAGTTATTTTTATTTGTTAATAACTAAAAGCAAAACAATTTCTTTTGTTAGGTTTAGACTATAAAAGGAATATAAGAAAATGTCTGTGTCTTCCAAGCTGGATGTTCCAACCATTTAGCCAGACTTTTAGCAAACTATTTCACCTCCTCTGCTCACTCGCTAACTACTTTTCACACTGCAATAACACCTAAATTAATTGTTACAGCTGACTCAATATGTGAATATATTTTTCAATCAATTCATGAATTCTGTTTTTTCAAGTTAGTGGAGCTACTCTACCATCTCTCCACATAACACTGGCAACTACAGAAGTACTCTCTGGGGTACAAGAACCCCTGGTCAGGAATCACTGGGCTGTAATATACAGACAGGTTTATTTATGATTGTGATTATGATGTGATTTATTATAAATCTTACTAACCATTATTTATCATTTTCTTCTCTTTTCTTACTCGACCACCTGAGCTGCTGCTGTTCACATGGTTTTGGGTTCCTGCAGACCATGCAGGGTTTCCTTGACAAGAAAAAAAAGAACGCTGGTTACTCCCACTTTGTCAAACTACTTTCTCAGCTTAACCGGTTTAGTTGTATTCAATGAAATATACATCTAAAGTGATACAGCGTATTGGTAGGGTTTTTTTTCTTTAAGCTTTTTAAATAGTGAATGAGTTGCAGGTGTTGTAAAATGTATAGTGGATAAACAGCTTCTAAAACAAATTTACCACGAGAAGCCTCTTTCAACAAGCAGGTGCACTGAATCATCTGCATTACCTTGTAGAACCCAGAGCAGATCTTTTGAACCATTAAAGACACAGGGAGAAAGAGAATGATCACAAGTTTTAAGCACGTCAGAAAGAAGAGAATTTGGGAAAACACACACACATACGCACACACACACACACACACACACACACACACACACAACTTCTTTCTATCAACATAAATATTGTAGGCATTAATCAAGGGAGATGCAGAATTGGAAGAAGTATTCTGATCTTGCACTCAAGTAAAAGCAATACAACAGAGAAAAACCCTGTAACAAGTAAAAAGTATTAGTGTGAGCATCAAAATATACTTAAAGTAGCAAAAATGTAAGTACTTGTTATGCAAAATGGTTTAAATCACAATAATATATATTATATTATTGGATACAAATTATTGATGCATTATTGCTACCTACATTACATGGTATAAAATTAGTTAGCTTCCATGAGTGTAGTAGTTATAACATCTGACTCAAATAAAACTGTTTTAATCTTAAACATGGTTTGTAACTTTCACCATAAAATGCATCACGACTTCCTGCGCACTGGTTCCCCACTGCATAAAATTAGTGACCTTTTTATTTTTCTCTGGCCCCTGTTCCTCAGACAGCCAGAGTGCGCCTCTGTCGACAATATTACGTCATAATTTATTAGTTAATTTTATTTTGTATTAATAAACTATGTCTGCAAAGTAACTCACAACTTTGGAAGAGTAAAAGGTACAATATGTGCCTCTGAAATGTAGTGGAGTAGATGTATAAAGAAACAGAAAATGGAAATATTAGTAAGCATGCCTGTTTACAATCTGTTCTTATTGTGTACTGGCTATAAATTTACTACATTATTGCACAACCTGTTGAGATTATAGTTTATATGTTTTACTATTAATCACCCGGCTACCACAATATTATATCTTATTTTATATTTTATTTTACATTACATTCATATACATTATCTGCACTATTTTATGTCTAATATTCTAATTATTTTTTATCCACTACGTTATGTTTCTTACATGCAAGTGCTTATTACTAAATAATAGCCTACTTTTAAAAAAATACAAATCCATTAGAGCCCTGTGGGAGGGAGCCTGAGTTACAATTTAATTGCTTCACTGTAATTGTTGTGGTAAAGAACACGAACTTGTGAGACATATTTTTGTTCAGACTGTCCAACTGTTGTCACTTTAACTTACTTGTTGTGGTGTGGTTTTGTTTTCCGTCTGTAATCTCTCTTTCGGAGGGGGTGTGAACTGGCGGGGATGTGTCTAGGTGGGAACCAACTCCAAAATAAAGATCACGTGTAGGCTTGAGTGTTTTGTACTGCCGAGAAACACCGCCGTCCCGTGGAGTAGGGCAGTATGGCAAAAATAACAGCACTTCAGGATTAAACCATTGACTTGACATAGAGGGGATGCAATCACAAATTACCAAAGATTCTGGTGAGAATAAACCTCAATATAGTCGAATAAATAAAGTCGTAATTTTGGCAAATACAATTAATGACTCGTGCCCCCTACAGACATGTTTGTAATATCTCTCAGGATTGTTTTGTTCCCCGTGCTTTAAATAGCAGTGGTGCGGTCCAATAGTATTGAAGGCAAAGCTTAAAAACGGTTTGTTTTCACAGTGAGGAAGAAGCGTTATTGTTATTCGCCGCTGCAGCAGCAGGTCTTAAAAACGGTTGTAACATTTATTTTATATCTGGTTGGTTTACTGACAGCAGCTTCTTTAGCTCGCCATGGCTCTGTGCGGGGGTGTCGGAGCCATGGCTTTGCCTAGCGAGCTTATCGTTCACATATTCTCCTTTCTGTCCGACCGAGACAAGCTCCGGGCCTCGGCCGTCTGTTCACGATGGAGGGAGTGTCTCTTCTACCCCGCGTTGTGGACCGAGCTCAAACTACGAATAGGTGGTGGTTGTAACGGCGGCGGCTCCAGCTCCGAGGAGACCCCGAGACTGGAGTTCCTCATGCGGAAGTTCGGTTCCTTCGTGCGGGAGCTGCAGCTGGAACTCGCACCGGTGGAAGGCTACCTAAGTCCTCTCAACAGCGACCCGTCGTCCAGCAGGATGGGCCAGCCTCCCGGTCCCGATAATGACCCGCAGCTCTCCGAGCGATGGAGAGACGCCATGGCCACCTACTTGGACCAGGTGCTGTGCGTGTTCACCAACATTCGCAACAACAGGTAACCTTAAATTCGCTCCACAATCCCCATCAGAATACTTGTTTTGATTTAACCTCCGAGATTCATATGACACCCGTTCACTTTTTGTAATTTCATAGTATTTTGTGCATCGCAGTAAGGTAGCAGCTAGCTAGCTTAGTTAGCTATAAACAAACCCTGACATTAGGAGTTACGTAAGCGGGTCATGTCTTTGCAGTGGAGTTGGTAGCTAACGTTTTCTTAAAATATCTCTATTTTACCGCTTAGTTTTACATAGACGGTCACCAAATAATGGTTTGTAACATGATGATGTATATTTAAAGCTAAGTGCCAAACGCTCGCCTGCGTTTCTTTTGTTGTCAGTTCTGTTTTCTGTCTTTCATTGGGGGTCTTCATACCATTAGCTACAATGCAGCACTGGTGGTGGCTAGAGAAGGCTTTGTTGGCTGTGATTTGCTGATATCAGCACTGGCACACACATTCAGTGTATGTATGTGTATACATTTAGCTCTGGCATGTCGTTGAATACTGGATGATATAATCACCCTTGTGTGGCATACATATAATCTGGCCACCTATCTTATTTCTGCTGTGTAAGTTAAGTTACCATTCTGTGTATAACTTTGAACCTTAAGATCCCTGAATGCAGTGCAGAACTTCTGTCTACCTTCTCCCACATTCTCTATTGTGCTCTATAGTCCTTTTGTAGTATTGAAATAGCACCCCATCAAAAGCTGTGCAGTTCATGTCTTAGTTCTGCTGAGGGGACTGAAACCTTTTCTGTTGTCTGACTTCTTGTCATTGAGCAGCTTCCAATATTTTCCATTCAAAAACCTACTGATGAACTTAACCTGCCACAGTTTTGTTCACACCAATTCTAGCATGGTTTTGAATTGTAATGTATTCACTTTGCAAATGCGACAAAATTAGGACATCCAAACGTCAGTATGCATACTGAATTTGTTAAATTTTTAAATGTGGCGTGGTGTCAGTGGATAATATCAGAAGGTACCACCAACTCAGAATTTGGAAATGAACAAGGGTTGCACTGGTCGATGCATGTCTTGCATCATTTTCTGTCAGTAAAAAACAATAAATATGCTGATTTTTTACTAAGGATGTCATGAAGATAAGAATTTAGTACATACTAACATGTTGTAGTATGAAAGTCATATCTAGTCTTTGTTAGAAGTCAAATAGGAATTTCTGCAGGCCCTGTCAGTTTCTTTTTTTCCAGAATGAAGAAGCAGATGAACAATAAAAAGGTTTACTGGGAAGATAAGTATTTTTAGCAGTATGATATAATAAAATATGCCACGCTCAACTAATAATGTTACCTGTTATTTTATTGCTATTCACTATTTTAATCAATTCAAACCAGTTGAACGCTGATCAAGATAAGTGCCAGCTGCTATATCTAACTTTCACTCTCATGTTATCAGGTGACAAAAAGTCTGTCTATCTTTAAGCTAACTTTGGCGCAACTCCAATGGTACTGGTACATGTTCTAAATAATGAGAATAGATAACTCATTGTTTCCTTATTAGCGGGTTAGCATACTAAGTAGCTGCACATGAGAGTGTTGGTGGTTTCACTGCTGAGGCATTTTGTGAAGCTTAGCTCTCAGCTCATTTACAGGAAGTGGGTTGCTTGAAACATAATGTTCACAGTACCCAGTAGGTAGGCCTATGTGTGGGTGCATGTCCCACGTGTGGTTGATAATCCTTTCCCACACCTCACATTGGTGATCTCCCAAACATTGTCAAAACGGATGTCGACAGTCTTTCGTGACTCCTGACTAGGTGCATTGTGCCCTCTTTGCTTACCTTGACTGCTTTTAAAAGCATCAACTTTTGACATATAGTCTGTTGCTTATGGCAGCAGATACCAGATAGGATATAAAGCAGATTAGATTGCACAAAATGACTACAGTTTCGGAAGTTCTTTGGATTGGACAATTGGGCTGTGACTAATGATTATTTTTCTTATTGATTAATCTGCTGATTATTTTCACGATTTATCGTTTAACTTTAAAAGTGTCAAAAATGTGAACAATGTTCATCAGAGTAACATCTTCAAATTGCTTCTTTCGTCCAAATAACAGTTCACCCAAAGATTCCTCATTTACTATCAAAAAAATCCTTTAATTTAAAAAAAAGATAGAACCTGCATTTTTGCTTAATTTTTTTCATCAACTATTCGTTGCAGCTCTAATTGGAAACAGCTAAACTCACTCTCTAGTGTTGCTGTTGTTGCTTCTGTTGAAAATTCCCATGTGCACCTTATGCACTATGTGTGATAGAACCAGATACACAACTTATGGCTGTGGTGTTGACAGAGCAAACAGATGGCAATGAAACCATCCTTTTGAGGTTATTTAGTGAGTGATACCACTCTGTTTGGTTCTCTGTCAAGTCAGTCTGTAAAGAATACTAAAAGTGATGAGGTTTTTCTTGTAATACAGATGTTTCAGTACTGACTAGAAACTCACACTGACATTTTCCCAGTGGTAATTTGGAAGAAAATATCTAGCTAAGCCCACACTTGTTGAAGGCATGACTTTAACATTTTTATTTGCTGTTGTCCACACTACTATTCACCAACACTTGAATGGAATTTGACCACAAGAGAAAAACAACCCAATTGTTTTTGAAGTATTTTGAATATTTTGCTTACATGGTGCTAAAAATACACATCTTTGTGTTTTGACAGTTCTCATCTGTCTGCTCAAAGGAGAGCATTTAGCTCCAAAAGAAATCCAAAATATTGTGAAGATTACTTTTTAGCATACATGAATCTGGTACTGAATTTTTTTCTGTATTTCTAACATTCTCTCCCTCTTATTCTCTAGAAACCTACAGAAGCTGAGTCTGTATGGAGACACCTGTGTTCTCCAGCAGGAGGGACTATTGGACAGCTCCAACCTACACCAAATTCACCAGGGAGACAAAAAGATTAATGAGTAAGCCTGAGCATAGCGACAAAAGTCATTTTTCTGTCAACTGTCAGAAGTGGTTAGATTCTGTTTCTGTCCATAGAGTGGTTACTTGTATTGTAAATACTATTTATTTTATTATACATGACTGCAACATTGCATTATATTGTTAATTTATTGATCACAGAGCATGAATGGACTAAATAATATTTATTGTCTGTTTAATGTTCTGTGGATGATTATGTGGGAGAACATTATTTACAAAATGGCACTTTTGGCACCCTTGTTTGGAATTAGAAACAGTGTGTGTTGTTCAGAGTTTCAGCTTTCTGTCAACAAACCGTTGCTATAATGTAGCTTGGAGTGCTAAGGAGCAGCCAACTCTGTGGGTCACAGTCTCTGACAGGGATCGTTTAGAGACTGCGATTTTCAAATGATGATGTATCTTGTGTCAGGATACTCAATTTTGGGACCCATTTTAACTTAGACAGACACTGACTGTTGAGAACATTATACACATCATTGCCAATTTTGATGGCTTTTAGTTCTTCTCATTCAAAGCAACCAGTGAGGATTTGTTTTGCTACTTGGTGGCAGTGAGGTGGGTGGCATCTCATGAAGATGTAATGTCAATTAGAGCTGCAACGATTAGTTGATTAGTCAATCAAAAGAAAATTTGTTGCCAAGTGCCAACTATTTTGATAATCAATTAATTGAATTTGCGGCTTTTATTTGTCATTTATGTTGGTTGAAACAATTTGAAGAAGTCGCTTTCGGCTCTGGAAAGTTGTGATGACAATTATTTTCTCATCCATTTTTTAAAACTTTATAGATTAAACAATTAATCAATTAATTGTGACAATAATCAGCAGAATAATCGATTACGAAAATAGTTGTTAGTTGCAGCCCTAATGTCAATACCGTCAACGTCCTGCTTTGTAAGACGGGGCTGGAAGATTCGGCTCAATCCAGATTTTTCAATTTTTATAATGAACCTTAAATTAGCCAAATAATGCCAAATAAAATGTGTTGAAATATACGTGGACAGTCTAGCCAAATAAGCCCTGTGTGTTGAGTAAATATTATAGTTGATTTATCTAAATTCAAGGCCACAGCAGAGTTTAATAGCATCAAGTGTTCTGTTTGGTCTCATGGGTCTTGCATTCTTATATAAAAGCATAAAAACTTATGTTTTCTCATTGCAGCGTTTTTTTTTTCACAGATCTTTCTCTTTTCACACATGTACATCCTGATCTTGATCCTGTTTTTCTTTCGTCACTCAAGATTTTTTTCTGGATGAAATTTGCCTATGATTTAATTTGAGCTGACATAAACTGCTCTCATGGTATCTTAAATTGAACTTGCAGGACTCTCTAGTCAAACTGGTAAAGTGAATTGAAGCAAATCTCCTCGTCCCTCTCTTCATTACCCTTCCCCTGTGCTCACTGCAGAATCCAGCAGTTGTTCATGGAGTTGCTGTCTAACAGCAGGCAGCTGAAGTGGTTGTCTTGTAGCTTCATGCTGGGTCTGGTGACTCCCTGCTCTTTAGCCTGCCTGTCAAATCCTTCAGCTGAGACCCTGCAGCACCTCAGTTTACTGGACCACCAGCTAGGTATGTGTGGGTGGGATCTGTTTGTCTGTAAACCTGGTTAAAAAGCAACTGGATTATATTGGCTTCAATCTATGACACGTCTCCTGAATTTTCCTCAGGTCCCCTCATCTCACCATCAGAGCTGGATCGTCTATCTAATCTTCATTCCCTGGCTCTGGATTTCTCTGATTTGACATCTGAGCTTTGTGGTCTGCTGGCATCTCCCCGCCGAACTCCACTGCATCGCCTGTCTCTGCTGCTCAACGGTGCCGCCCTGGAGTTCAAACCGTTAGAAGGGACGGCTACAGAGGACGATTGGAAGGCACTGGTAATGCAACACCTATCTTTGTTAACTTCATCTTGGTTGAAATGGCCACGCTAATGAAACAACAGTTACATAGCTACGTTTTGATCTTGGCACTGCTGCCTCCAGCTTTAAGTGCAGGTCTCCATGCGTACATCATCATTATGCGTCATGTTTACCTGTTCCTCCTCAGGTTCGTGTGAGTGCCAACCTGCGAGTTTACATCATGGCCCTGGAGGTCGACAGCTCAGAGCTCCTCAGGGTCCTAAAGCCTAGCCTTCCTCTGGAGCGCCTCCACCTCGACAGTTACAATACACTGGTGTCCGATGCCACATTGGAGCTCATCTCTCAGCAGTACAACAAAACGCTGACTCACTTCCTGCTCCTGAGGGATGACCCCAACTTCCCTGACCTCAGCGTCAATCGGAACGAAGACCCGTTGGTCCTCTTGGCCTGGAGGTGTACTCAGCTGGCTGTGCTTGTGATACATGGTGAGTTTAGCTTGGTCATTCTGGTCTGTGCTGGGACAACCTTACCATGGCAAACACAAGTGGTTGTGGTGGTTACATAGAGTGTTTAATTGGTTCGGGCTTGGTTGGAGTCATCTGAACTGCTTTATACTTGACTATTGGTTGGAACTGAGGAAAAGAGAAACAACTATTTAAATCGAATATTCAGTTTCAGTTTCAAATTACATGTTACTACTACTATACATTATTTCCGGATCTGTTATTGAGGTTTACATTCATGTGTTATTAAAGTGCTTTGAGTAAATTTGACCTAAACTTCAGCCGCTTCATTAATTGTACTGGTGGAAACTGAAAATGATGAGGCCTACAGAGCTGTCATGCCAACTATCAGCCACTATCATGTTAACATTTAACCTACATTAATTGATTTTTTTTTTCTTGGCCACTTTAGGGTAGTCCAGCAGACAGAGCAACATTTGGATTCATTTTATGTTGTTTCTGGCCACCTGATGGGTTTAAGTCCAATATTCACTCAGCTCTCTTTTGCTCTCCACCCGCTCACTTGCGCTCAACTCCCGAGAAAAATATTTGGCTCTTTAGCTGCTAAATGCCATACTCACAAGTTAGTCAAGAATGTTGGATATCTGGTGCTGTGCAGGTACCATACAGTGGGTCTATTTTGGCTGGAAACCAAAATAAACCCACTGTTTAGAAACAAAGGGGCTTAGAGCAGTGAGAGTGAACCAATCAGTTCAAAGTTGATGGCAGAAAAAAATAAGCTAAAAGACGCTAAAAGTCTTTGTAGCGCGGAGGGTAACTTCAGCGTTGAATTGTTAAAATTTGTGGGTTTGTCTCTGTGGGAGATTTATATAACAGTCATTTCATGTAATGTAAAAATATTGATTAGAGCCACCTTGAGGCTTGCTTAATGTCTGTCGGATAGCAGTTTCCTGTGTGGGGAGCCAAATCTCAAACATGAACAGATTTGCTTTGTTTCAAAAGTATGGTTTTAAATACAGTTCAATCTAAATTTTGCAATTAATATTTCTGTTTTGTCAGTGCCTTCAGCAACTTCTACTTATCCTACAGGCATTGTGCTGAGAATTTGGTGGGGGGGGGATCCCAATCCTAATTACAGTAAATTAACAACCACCTTTTTCTTTCTCATCATATCTTCATGTACTATGTCAAGATTTGTCTCCAATGGTATGTTGAGTGTAATGGTGTATGGTGACAGAAAGCGAAGCAAATTTTCACCTTGCGTTACTTGGGAGTGTTTGTGTTTTTGAAGTCATTTCAACCACTGCCTGAAGACAACTCTTACCAGAGACTCTGCTTCTCTCGCTACTGTTTCCTCTTTTGTCTCTCGTGAAGTAAAGTACAGTTCACCTCCAGTCAGGAATCAACGTTACAGTACATAGACCGCCATGACTCACTGCTTCAGACAGGTTGATAAGCGAGAGTGAAGATAAATCCACTTTTTAATCCCATACTTCCAAAAGTTTAAAAGTAAAGTCTAAGCTCTCCTCCAACCGGTAAATGGCTCCGTATAGAAGCAGAATCCGATGTGATAATCCGATGAGTAAGTCCTCCAGAAGGTCTGTCTGTTTATCCGACTCTCTCTTCCAAAGCTGGCTGGCTCTCAGCAGCAGTGCAGCTGCTGTGCCCCTCTGCTTCGCCTTGTCCTCACCACACAACACTCTGAAAAGCCCCGCGACACGCGCAATTTTTAATTTCATTTTCCATTAAATAGAATATGTTCAACTCATATGATTGATGCAAATTTGCGTCATTCGCATCGCCTGGCGATAGTAGATGCAAATTCGTGTGTTTCCATTGACTTTGTATGTAATCTGGCTGCGCGAAAAAAATGTCACTTTCTATTTGAACACACCATAAAGCTGGATAGCGTATTCATTTATTTATCCTAAATATTGGCAAGATCAGTCAAGTCAAATTTTATTTATATAGTGCCAATTCACAACAAAAGTTATCTCATGACACTTCACATGTAGAGTAGGTCTAGACCATACTTTTTATTATTAGTCTAACCTCCCTGAACATGTCTCTCTGTAGGTTACACTGTATGGTCCCATAACTTGGTGGCCATCTCTCGGCTGCGAGGCTCCAGTCTTCGTGTCCTGACCGTCTCTGAGGAGAGCATCGACTTTGATCCGGACCAGTCGATGTGCATGGAGGGCGACCCGGTGCATAACCTGGTCAAGGAGGTTTCACTGGGCCTCGGCCGTGTCTGGCACCCCTGCCTGGACTCCAGCCTGGTTTTGTCAGAACCCACCCAGCACTTCCACCGTGAGCTGCAGGCCTTCAGCATGGGCATGTAGGCAGGGATGGCAAATCAAACACATCACAGCTTAAACTGTGTCAAGACCAGGACAGACCAAAGTCCAAGGCAAGCCAGACCTCTGTACCAGGCCAAAAGCAGATGTTAATGAGAAATCTAAAGTGGAGATTAAAATAATTTATGAAGTACATTATGTGAAGTCATGTGAGCTGATTGTTTTTACTTTACTTTTATGTTTTGTGTTTCTTTCACAGGGATTTTAGCACACAATAAGTTCTACCATTATCCAAATGATTCCCTGTTTTCTAGCTTGGCCCCTTGATTATCTACTTAGCATGTGACTTGGAAAAACAGATTTAATCTTTCAATTTTTAAAAACACTTTCCAATTAAGACTGCCACATTAAAACTGGATATTCTAATGACAATTTGACATTCGTTCAGTTTGAAGGCATAACCAGTCTGTCATCTCTGACCACAGACAAGACTTCAGTCAAGACCATTTTTAATTTGTCTGCTAAAACGGGTCATTCTGCTGCTTCAGATGCCTTCTGGTCTGGCATGGCCCAGTCTGGTCTGGTCTTGATCAACAAGTATTCAGAGCTCAATGTCTCTCCACCATAATAACCTCCAGAGCTTCTGTATGATGTAACTTTGATTTGTTTTTTCTTCTTTTTTTTTCTTTGTTCTTTGACAGCTTTTGATCTCTCCCTGCTCTGTGTATAACCTTGTTTTTCCTGTGTGGTGGTTCCCTTGCCTGTATAGGCTTTGTGTGTATTTAAATACAGATATATTATTATCCTGCTCACTGCTAAAACAGGACAGGCAGGCGGTTGAGTGATGTCCCGGTGGGATTTAGGGGACGGGGGGTGTTCCAACAAAAGCTACTTGCTTTGGTTGTGAAGTTATTTTTCTTTTCTGTTTTGTTTTGTTTTTAACCTTTGTGTCGGTCTGTCTATCTGCTCCACTAAAAGCTGGAGTTTGTAAACTAATCACTTCCTTGGTAACACAACCTTAGCTGCTTCTGCTGTTGCTCTGACAGAGCGCCTTGTGCACTTGTCCACTAGTTCGAGAGCCTTGCCAGCAGGGTGGGAATCTCCACTGAAATGTGGCTGACAGTGGCAGGTGCTCGTCAGTTTTAATGCTGTTTTCTGCAACAGCCATGTCAGTGCTATGACTCCGATTTATGACCATTGTAAAGTGAGTGGCATTTCAAAGCCAAATAGTTTAATTAAGGTTTTTCAGCACCTTACTGATGGTGTTATGGAGAATATTGTTAGATGCTTACAGCCTACACACTTCCCACCCTGCTCACTCGTCGATTTAATAGGGAGCCTTGTCTTCCGACCGACATCGGAGCCAAACTATAAGACTCAGCCTGTCACAATACAACGCAACTCTGTTCTGTTTTGATCTGTAGTGAGCTGGTTGTAAATCTTTGCATTTTTTTTCTATATTCAGGGTGAATATAGATGCCTTTGCTCTCCTCTAGAGGTCAAGACTTTCTGACTAGTTTCAATGTTTCCAGAGCCCCTTTGTCTAAAAATGTCAAGTTATCAACTCAAAGAAGAACAGGAGTGTGTGTCATAATATGAAGGGCTCTGAGATTGAAAAATCTTGAAATAGTTGTGCATTTTTCTAAAGAAAAAATAGGTTTTCATTCCATAATGCCATATATATCCGTGTTTTGACAAATCTCTGTGACTCCTTCCAAGTTCATGGTGAGGCCATGTTAAAACAACACCAGTATTCTCAAGGCAAAGCTTCCTAACGCTTCGCAGTTACGCCAGCAATTTTGTAGGCAGGAACTATTTTTTTCTCAAAGCTGGATTTGTTGTTTAAGAGTAGAACTTTTCATGATAAAGAACAGGGAAAAGAGAGGGTTGTACTGAATGTAAATTAACTCTCATTCTGTCATTCTCTTGGCCAGTCTGGTTTTTGTTTTCTATCGAAG
The DNA here is from genome assembly GCA_037974645.1 of Hollardia meadi. Classification (NCBI taxonomy): domain Eukaryota; kingdom Metazoa; phylum Chordata; class Actinopteri; order Tetraodontiformes; family Triacanthodidae; genus Hollardia; species Hollardia meadi. The sequence continues at coordinate 196,146 of JBBPCS010000508.1, read as the reverse complement.
GCTTACTGTATAGCTGTGTTTGCCGCAGAAATTTGGCAGATGCATATCTTGTTACAACAGCCACGGCTGCTGACTAAATGAGTGACATTGTGGGTCCCACTGACAGCCAAGGCTGCTTAATTTTCCAAGACGTGGCACCTACAGCACAACAAAGTTTGGGGTCAGCTAGCATAAAATTTTCTGTCTGTCTCAGGTAGGCTTTTAACATCACTGTGACCAGGACAGTGGTAGTGATGATGTCAAGTAGGGTGTGTGAAACAATCAGTTAGTGTGATATTTTTTGTTTGTGTTATTTTATTTCCCTCTTGAGTCACAGTTGCCTTGGAAACAGCCACTTGTTTTCTGAATACAGTTCTTGTTGTTATTAATGATGTTGTTTATCTTGCCATCTGATAAACCCTCCCTCTGCCTTGGTTGGGGAGGTCAGCAAACCTAATCATACATTTGTTTTCAAAGATTAAGGTTAATAAAGACTAAAGGATGGCAAAAGTGATCTGCGCATTGCACATGTTTAATATCGGTAGATGTTGTGGGGGACAGAGAGTGACTGTGGAGTGGAAGAAATTCCATGCTGTCCATGGAGGACATGCTGGGCCCAGTTACTGTCTGAACTGAATGTAGGCAATTTTTCTGGGGTGAAATAACTTTTGTCTGGCACAGTCGATCTTGTCTGGCTGTGCAACTGGCTTTCATTAACAAGGATGGAGGTATAACTTTGATTGAATCATAGTCACGTCTTTCATAGTCTGATTCTAACTTTTAGATATTACTGATGGAATGCCTTTGCCCTGATGAATGAAATTCATGTTATTCACGCGCTGTGGAAGTACAAGCATGCCATGATCAGGGCTCATGCCAAGCATTGCCGACCAAATATCTTGAGCTCCACAAAAACCTAGTTCTGAGTATGGTTACATCTGATGCTCCAGTGTTGTGGCTGCTGTGGTACACTGGTGTCTTATTAGGCATTTCCTGAGCTGTGTTGGGATTTTTTAACAGGCAAATTAAGGTTAGCTTTGGGCTGTACCCACCTTTCTTAAGTAAATACAGTTAAGTAGCCATTGTTTGGAAAGTTACCCTCCCAAATGACTTCAGCTCAGTTACTTTTGTGCACACCATGGCACTTTAGAGGTCGGGGCAAAGTCATTACAGACTGTGAAGGTCCATATCAAGGTCGATACTTTACAAGGGTGACCTGTGATCTTTATTTTCCATGGATTGATACAGAACTAGAGTTGTACAGTGTGCTAGCACGTTTCTTGGTTCTGAATGAATTGGTCCTAGTGGTGGGCCTGTGGTTACCAAATGTTTGCTCAGCTGTTAAGGGACCTTGATGGTTTAGCCATGATAATCTCTCTCGTCCTATCTCAGGATAAATGCTCTCTGGTACAAAGAGTTTCTTTTAAAGGCTTCCTGTGGCTTACTTACATACTCAGAGGGGATTGCAATACCAACGTAACTCATTCACACCAAAATATGTTGGTTTCTATCTTATCTTCCTCCTCCCCTCCAATTTTTCCTTATATCTCTATTTTTTTTAGAGCTCACCATTGCTCCTTTATGTGAGACATTTAAGGTGTTATAAGTTTGTATTGTGTATATGCATCACCTGATGAGGGAAAAATCACAGCAATCTACAGTAGAATGTAATTTGAAAGTAGATCATCAGAGTTTAGCCAATGGATTTTTAGAAACAACATATTTTACAAACTCCGCCCTCACCAATCATGTGTGCTTCCTCCTCTGTTTCCTGTATTCTCACATCTCCACATGTTACAGGCTCGACACTAGAAGTCAGATCTCTCTGTTTGGCCAGTCCAACTTCGCCCTTGTGGCTATGTTTCTTCCAAGAATAAAATACGGGGCTGTGGTTTTTCCCAGCTTGGTGGTCAACTACAGCGTTATAAAATTTTCATTTAACTATAATATTCCCATTAGGAAAATATATTTTAAAGAAGTGCTCTTCTAATCATGAAAAATGTCTCCCGGTATGGAGCCTCCAGGGAAAATTCCTTCTCAAAAGTTTTGTGATCATATAACTATTTTAGGAAAATATAGACCACAAAACTGGATAATGAAAGATTATGTAGACACTATGCATGACAGCAGAAAGGCATTGCAAAACAATGTCATCTCTATAATTGCTACTGCTACTTTTTGTTTCTTCATCCCAACACACCAATATTTTAGTGACGGTGTGGAAAGAGCTCTGTGTTGTCCTTGCAAGGAGAGAAGAGGTCAGACAAAGCTTGGCCAGTAAGACCATGCTGATTTACACTCTGTTGGTGACAAAACTTGGTCACAGTATAGCATAGCATCTTGAAAACTATTATCAGTGGAAAAATCACTTAGCCCTTTGTATGATCACCAATAGTTAAATATGGAGCCATCTTGTGCCTGGAAGCTTCTGGAGTCTTACAGCTTTTCAAACCTCTGCTCTTCCCAAGTTACTATTAGCGTTGTGTTGTTTGTTGTGTTGCTGTGATTATTCGTTTACTCTTTACGGAAGCGGCATTAGAAGATACAGCAGCTAGGGTTTTCAGCACACGCCAGTTTTAATTTCTTTTGGAGCACGCCTGTATTTTGTGCGCACATTTTCATGCAAGCATTCAAAAGTGTATCCAGTAGAAAGGTGTGAATAAGATGGTATGAATGTATGTGTGTCTGAACAAGTTGTCAGCAGTGCAGCCATCATATGTTTTCTGCATGCGTGTGTCTCTGTGTTAGTGTATTTAAGGGGGGGGGTTTGTCTCATGTTCAGCAGTGTAGTCTTATCACTTCTACTGCAGCAGGAAACAGGAACAGAAATCGTTCGTTCTCAGGGTACAATCGGAGGGAAAGTTACAATAGCTCAGGCCTCTAGCTCACTCATATGAGTAATGGGAGTCACTGGATCTGTTCTCCTCCCTTGATGTGTTTTTAAGCTGCCAAAGACCACAGTGGAACAAACTAAACCCTGACACAAGTCTATCTGAAGTGCCCATGTACGCACACGCTGGCAGGAGGATGGTCCAGTATTCTTCTGTACTCTACACCTCCTTCTCGTACTTTTCATTCTGACATTTCTTTCTTTTTTTTCCTTACTTGTAGTGGTTCCACTCCACTCTTGGTTTCTTCCACTCTTGACTACTTGCATTCTGGTTTTGAGTGTCCAAACTCTGCCCTCGTTATACTGTGAACACTGTACTGGACCAGGTACAATGTTAGCAGTGTCGTTCTGTAGATGGCGGGAAAAGAGACCAAAGCAGACCTGTACGCAAAGGTTAGGCTAATGTTGTATTAGTGGCTGAACCCTATTTTTAGAAATGTAGGATTACCTAGTAGGGGTAAACGGCATTGGTGCACACATGTTGCCAAATTTCTATCTGTGAAAGGCACTCGGGGTCTAGACTGCATGTAGCTGAGGCATCGTAGAGCAAAACGAGGCCTTTCTCGTCCAGTGCAGTGCACTACTATCGTGTGACAGAGGCTTAAGCAGAGAAGACTGGAGTTGGACCGTGTCAACATTTGCTCACCACCATATTCCTCCCTCTCTCCCCTGTTCCTATCACCTGTTTCACTGTGAGGAGTAAGTGAATGTAAAGCTAAGCACGAGGAGGTTTGGTTCAATATTAGAACACGTCCGGGGCTAAACACGCCCTCAGAAGCTTCCAGAAGCTACTTTCTGACAGATTGTAGCTTCCCAGGTGGGACAGAGGCCAGTGTGGCTGATGTGACACGTTGGACACCAAGCCCGTGTGTCCAAGGTCAGATCTGATGGGGGAGAGTTTAGCCCTGGGCTTTTTGAGCTGTAAAGTGTTTCGCTGCTAGAGATCTGCTAGGAACAGGACATTCCACATGGGGGTCACTCAGGCCATCTGACTAGCAAACAGTTTACTATATGACTAAAGTGTCTGCATGGAAATTAGAGTTATCTATATAAATATATACTATATATTTTTTTTACTTTGAATGGTCTGTTTTCGAAGGGATCAAGGAGGCAGCAAGTATTGGACTAGTCACACCAGACTACCAGCTGGTCTGAGCAGAGCGGAGGTGTGATACCATTTAGAAGTGGCTGTTTAAAGTGTGTCGCTCTTCCTAACGTGTGTTGCTGCAATGCCAGGTTTTGCTTTCACTTGATGCTTCAGCATCCTGAGGCCACTGCGGGGCTTTTCTGTGTCTGGTACACTAAAGGCCTCAAGTAAAAGCAACATACACTGACTGTGCTGAAATGTGACGACTAGCTATTCTGTCCATTAAAGGAGTTGTTTTCACCCGTTGAATCAATGTGGGACATCAGAAGACAGTAAGAGGAAGTTAGTCTGCATATTTAGTACACGCATGAATAGAAACAGTACATGTTCACTATAGATACCACAGGGGCAACTGGAGTATGGAGACTGTACTGTGTATACACACAGCTAGCAGAACCTTATATTTGATGAGTTCTGCCATTAAGAGACAGGTTTGAAGGCTTCAAGATGGGAGCTGGGGAGTCCGTTATTCAGGAGACCATTACCTGCAGTTACTGTGCATTAATGTGGTTGAAGCCAGTTCAGCCTGCCATTTTATCCTGTTTATTTTTTCTTGATTTTTTTTTTTTTTTTAAAACTTTTTCCTGTGCTCTTTGTATGCATCCATAGAGAAATCTGGGAAGATAACAGGCCCCCCCGCTGTGGCCTGATGGATAATTGAATCCACAGAGCTGGCCTCTCATGTAGTCCATCGGAGACAGTTAGATCATGACAACTTATTAAAACTGCTGTGATCACAGAAATGTAGGTAAACGGATAAAGATAGGTCTGTCCTAACAGGCTTATATAGAGAGGGCTGGACATAAACAGAAGTGTGAGTGTGTGTTATTTTAGTACCAAAGCAACAGACGGTGTCAGATCTGCATCAGTCTAAACACAGGCCACAGGCAGAGTCGCATCAGACCACTGATCACATCACTTCAACTTTGATCATTGCTGAGACTCGATACCAGTTTGAGAGTTTGTAATGTTGACTTGTGGGATGTTTGCAATGTTTTGGAAAGTCAATTCAAACTAGCCGTAGAGAAAAGAGGTAGTGAGATGGTTCTGGGCCTAAAACCTTCCCCTAAATAGATTCACGGGAGGTGACATGTGTCGGAAGAGATTACCATTAAAAGACAGGGTTTCCTCATCTCAGTGTGAGATTTACAGATGCTTCCTCTTTGTTTTATTGTTTTGTTTTGTTTTTTAATCTAAATGCTAAGACCACAGACTACTACCAGTACATGCAAGACCTCTGAATGGGCTCACATAGGGCTGGACTCATGCAGGAATGTGAAGGATCTGATGAACATCCTGATGTATGTTTCTGTAACTAGGAGAAAAACACTGGATGTGCATTGCACTGGTATTAAATTGGTCCTGTGTAACAGATATAGATGAATGTGTATAATCTGGGTGTAGGGAAAGTTCGCACAGACCAAGGCCATTAGCAGTTAGCCACACTGAGAGCCTCCAGTTTTCAGTTTCAGCCATAGCTGACACTAAAACTGGTTTTCCAGCCAACTTGTGATGATGATACCAGCATAATGATGATATTAAGGGTATTCTCATATACTTGGCACACTGTATTTCTAGAGAAGAAATTACGATATGGTACTGATGGCATAATCTGGCCAAACTCTGTCAGTAGCTCTGGTGCATACCCCCAGAGTTTAGGGTTTGCGCCTGCCTATATCAAGGAACTGATGGATGTTCATGTTCAGTGCCAGCCAACTGTCTTCATTTAGATCTCAGCTACTGTGGCTCTGATGTTTCTGGCTGCTAAACAAAGTCTTTCTTGTCAACTCGGGAGCGCCAAAGCTCCTAATTAGCCAGGCAGGCAGGCCTGCTGCCCAGTCCAGCCTCACAACTATGCAAGAGGAATGCATATAATCCACACTCTCCTCTTTTTCTTTTGTTTTTATATTTTCTTTTTCTTTTTCTCACTGTCACGCAGTAGACCTGAAGATGTAAAACTAATAAGAACTTGCAATGACAATACTTGGCCTTATGATGATTTATGAAATCTTATCGTTTTAGTTTTAAGATCTTTTGATTCTGGTCAGCCAGCCCAGCGACAGCAGCGGTGACGGCGGGCTCACTCTTGGTCTCTGTGAGACTTGCTAGACGGCCCCTAGTTTTATCGTGGTACGAATGTTGTGCATTTGTTTAAAATCAGGACAGTTTGCAATAACAGCAGTCTTACTAGTGGCCACAAAGGGGCACAAGCAGTGCTGACAGCGCCCGGCTGCGTCTTTAGAAAACCATAGAGGAAGAAATATAAACTATATAAATAGATATATAAAGTCACACAGTGCATATTTGTATAGGTATCAACAATGCATTACCGTGGTATACTCTTATGCAACACATGTCTGGGTTCAATTTATGAACATAAAGTATGTTATAAAATCACACAGACTTTGTAAATCGGAAGCTATGGTGTTGTGTGTTTTTGCGAAAATGGTTTTACCATCCTAAATGTTGAATATTCTGAGCGTTATGTGTGATTGTGGTTGTTAAAGTGAGCACATAGCAGTGGGTTTTACCTTCTTCCTGTAAGTGGGGAACCAGGCGTGACCCAAAACACAGCTGGACCGGATTTCAGATAACATGGAGCATATTTTGAATACATTTCAATTGATTCTTAAAAACTTTCCAATCTGATCTGTGCATGGTTTTACAAACATCTGAGTGGTAGTCTCTAACTAAAATAGAACTGCATGAGTCAGACATAGCTGTTATGCTTCACATCTGTTGACTGTGGATTATAACTTGGTCTAACCAAAGAAGGAAGGTTCTTATTCTATTGTCCACTTATAAGAGCTTTTTAGTTGAGGACTTGGCTTAATCTATGTCTGTAAAACTGCTCTTTAAGACTGAAATGATATAAAACTCTGATTTGAAACCTTTCCAGCTGTTTTTTGGTTTGGTCTGCAGGGAAATGGTCCTCTCAGCAGAGAAGACATATTTTTTTTATCACAGAGAACAGTGTTGATCCATGGTTCTGTTGTGGAGAAAAGGGAGGATACATTACAAACCTCCATGTAAAACCTCTTAACTGACAGATGGCGTACACTTGAGAGGTCAACCTGCCGAATGTTGATTTGAATTAATGTTGAATGAATGCTCCTCTTCTTTTAGTCAGTGAATAAAAGCATTAAAAAGGTTTTTTGCTTCCATTGTCTTATTTCTTAAACTCCTCTTTTTAGCTTCAGTTCATTCTGGGTGGACGGCGGTAAGATGTCCATACCTCCTGGGCTTTGGTAGGTTCTGCAGCCTTTTTACTGTTGGACTTGGAACGTCAGTGGGTGGCTGATCTTTAAGAGTTCCCTCAGCTGAATTCCTTCTTTCTCTCCAGTCGATTACCTCAGTCATAAAACAAATTCACTTGTGGGGGTGAAACAAAACACGATGTACTGGCTAAGTGAGTCATAAATAGGGATACTAATCCAGTGTGTTGGGAACCACAGTACTAGCTGATAAAAGGACCCGTTAGCGATGAAGGTCCCCAGTTGAACCTGACTCAAAAAGGATCTTTATGATATTCAAGCAAAGATAGATGTATTTGTCGATTTGATCAAAAAGCTCTAATAAAGAGGCTGATGAAAAGTCTAATGCTCACAAGTTCTTCTTGTCATACATGCGTACCTGTATATATGCAGTGCATGTGTCTGCAGAAAACAGACCATCCAAGGGAGGACAGTTGATGAGGATAACACTGATATGAGCTCATTTTAATTGACCGACACTCTAGAAAGGCCTGGTAACACATCCCTGCACTGCAGGGCTTTCCCTCAAGGGAGGAGGTATCATGAAACACAAGTGATATGCAACCATTGTCACCGTGGCAACACAACAATGGGAAACACGGGAATGGTTGGTTAGTGATGAGCAGAGAGAGATTAGGTGAATGGAGGAGAAAATGATAATGAAAGACTGAGCCTAAGCATACACAGCAACAAACCAGGAGACTGATGGTTTTCCCTCTGTGCACACTTGATCCAAAGAAATACAAGATACGGTCCAGCAAGCCCCATTCAGCTTTAATAAGTCATTTCAGTGCTGCTCAAGTGGAGAATTTACATTTGAGCAGCAGTTAGTTTTGAATGGTTAAGTGATTATCTGTTTCATGTTTATAAAACTGAGAGGCCACATTTAAAACCTGGAAGAAGGGCACAACTCTATCCTCTTTCTTTAATGTGAAGAGAAGCTTTTTCTATGCTAGGTTTGACTAAAAATGTATTTTACTATTAGCCTTGATCATATGAATATTTGCCCCAAATGAATTCTGCTAATTTTAGTTTGTTTTCTGCTTTGTTCAGAGCTCAGACAAAGAGCTTGTTTTGTGAAGAAACTATCTCTCCAGCCCCATACATAGGGAATATGTCACTGTGTGAAGGGATAGTCTTGTCTCGATATGATAGAGGACGACGTTGACGTAACAACAATAAAACAGCAGAAATCTAGCAGTGCCACATACAGATGTGAACCAGGAAACTGACTGCGGTTTGATGGTTGTTTTCCACATTGATATGCAAGAGCTGCAACAGCAGGACTCAAAGGTATTTTCTTTTCAATCTAGAACTGGTGTCAACTCACTGTGGCTTGTGATACAGTACAAAAGAGACATGCAGGCATACAGCTGGCTGCCAAGAAAGGAAAGAACGGCTGTACACCGGCTCAGGAGAATTCAAATAAAATGGGCACTTTGTTCTCTTCTGTTCTAAATACAAACTAAAAAGGAACACCAATTTTCCACATCTCTGAAAACAGACAAATGTATGTGGATTTAAGTTCAACACAAATGTGTGATCTCCTTGGAAAGTATACAGTGTCAGACTATAATTTAATAAACTGCCTTGACTAATCAAGGCATGTAGTACCACAACCATTTGGATTATTTTTTTTGCAATTATCAGATATTACTCAGATGTTTCTTATGCTAAGAATCTATTATGTTCTTTCGTTGTTGAAAAAGCTCCTGCATGTAAGTTGTGTTTCTTTATAGGTAACACCATTCAGTCAAAGTCATAAATTATGAGTTGACTGGCTGCTATAGTGCAAGTTATGCGACTATAATTTGTGGGGAGCACTCCTTCACATTGTCCAGCTCCAGGAAAGACTCAATTAAATGTCTCCAATAATACCATTTTGCATCAAAGCTTTCATCAGTGCTTTTATGACATTAAATGATAGATGTTTTATTTACACAATTGTTTTTCAGAAAATATTCTCAAACAAAGTGGCCTATGTTTTTATGTGGGTGTGAAGATTAATGCAAGTAGCAACATTCTGATATTTCATTCATTTATATTCATATATTCATTTTGTTTTTGCATGCACATTAAATAGCGCATGGCTTACAACAATATTTATAAGAAATTTGGTGATGGTTTTCAAGCAATGACACCGTGCACAGACGTACACATAAAGGGAAAATTTTAGGGAGTAATTTGTGACATGAAAATCTATTTTAGCTATCACTTTTAGGATAAAAACTGAGCAGCAGGTGGCGCTAATTCACCACAACGTCACATTTCAGCTGCCGGTAGACATGAAGAAGAAAAAAGAGCGAGGGAAGGTAGAAGAAGAAGAAGCACGTGATTCGCGCTAACTTGAAGCAAGATGGCGGTGGTGGTGCGGAGCTTGCAAGACCAGCTCGAAAAAGCCAAGGAAGGCTTGAAAAATGTTGACGATAATATTCGTAAATTAACTGGACGTGATCCAAATGAATCAAGGTAAAAAAAAAACTGAGTGGTTATTTAGCTTATGGCATATTTCTGGTGATAAGCTAACCAACTTGCTAGCATTCGAACAACTAGGGATATGTGGTAGCATGAGTCGGTTAGCTAGTTAGCAAACATTGCTTGGATTGTTTTTACCTAGCTGAACATAAAGAAACCCACATTACATATGGCCAAACTGATGACTTGGCATGCAAAGTAATAAATAATCCTGGAATGAATATTTACTCATACATTGGGGAAAAAAATCAAATATAGTGGGCTAACCATTGCAAGGCCCTATAGGCGTCGTCCGAATGTCACCACAGATTTACCTATTTAATAGTACCAAATGGCTCTGCTTCTAACACACTAAAAAAGATTGTAAGGTAGAAAACAATTTTAACATATGATTCGAGTCAGTAGAACCACTGGGTTTGGTTTTGTGTTGACCTTGTTTCCTGCTGTTTTTACAGGCCGGGTAATATCCGTCGGCTCGGCGGCCCCATGGCAGGCCCCGGTGGAGGTAGAGGCAGAGGAATCACCCTGCTCAGGTAAAGCTGCAGTCTCGGTAGCGAAATGCAATGGCATTTATGTTCATTTAGATATTGACAGACTCGATATGTGCTTACAAATGGCGTTCATCAATGCACAATTTAATTGTAAAACAAGCGGTTAAATTTTGACCATGCACAACATTTAAACCTACACACCTGATAAGTTGTAGATCTCAGAATTTGCCTACCGAAGGGCCCACAGTTGAACTTAATTGTTAAAACTATCAATCTGTAGAATTGCTTCGGGTGAACAGCAGCCGTGTAGTCGACAGGAAAAAGTGAACCGTGAACTTCAAAAAAAAAGCACAAAAGCCTTTGAATTATTACTGCTGTTTGGTAGATTTTTATTTCATTATACCCAGTTAATGAAAGTAGATATTATATTATATATTAAATATTTAGTGGTTAAATTAAACTCCTCATTATAACATATACAATTCAACTGCACAGACTACAACTTCCAAAGTGACCACAAAATTGGATGATGATCGTAGGATTTACTGATGGACTGTTGTATTAGACTGCATTAGTTTTAGCAAGGTGTACTTAATAAACTGGCCACTAAGTGTACAATTAACCGATCAGCCACAACAGTAAAACCACCAACAGTTTAAATGAACAACATTGACCATCTCGCTACAGTGCAATATTCTGCTGGGAAACCCTGGATCCTGGCATTCATGTGGATGCCAATTGA
>JBBPCS010000508.1:154587-185068 GCA_037974645.1 Hollardia meadi | reverse complement strand
AAACCCTGGATCCTGGCATTCATGTGGATGCCAATTGACACAAACCATCCGCCCAAACACCCTTGCAGATCAAGCACCCCCCATGGCACATTTAATTCTCCCGTATTAGATTGTGAAACAAATAAATATTATAGAAATGTGAAAATACAAAAACATACGGAGCATTGATTTGTTCTTGCTGACTTGAAAATGTTTGTTAATCAGAGCTGATTGTTTGTTTTAAAGTGCGTGCTTACCTCTAACCCCTGTCTCTGTGTCATTTCCCAGGCGTAGTCTCTTGGACATTGGAAGTGGCGGCCCCCCTGCCAAGCAGAGGGACATCGAAGGAGCCCTGCTGAGGTGAGATTTAATGTGCATTTACTTGCAATACTTAACAGCAACTCTGCACAAAAGTCCATGATGGTTAAACACCTCCTGTTGATTGACACAAATTTCAAGAATTGACTGATGCAATCAGTTCAAATTTTGTGCTTTGAAACTTTGGTTCATCTCCATTGTAGAAATATGTTTATTATGACTTGCGATTTTAGAATGAGAGATTAGATTGGTTAAACAAATGGACTTCCTTCAATTAGCAATAACATGTTACCAGTTTTAATTGATAATAAAAATTTCAATTGATTGATAAAACATTGTTTATTGCTGATATTAGGAATAAACTGCTGGGTGGTTTCATTTTAAAGCAGCCAATGCTGTTTCCTCTGGCAGACAAGCATTGAGAAAATATTTTTTTAATACTTTTATTTTTTATCTGTTTTGTTGCTGTTTTTCAGTTATTTTTGTAACTTTTTTTTCTTGTGTTCAGATCACACGGGGAATAATGGAATCACTTTGATTCTTTGTTCTCTAAGTGATGGGAAGCCTCAACTACTATGCCTGTCCTAACGGCTACAAGAACAGCAGCTGCTATGTTTGCATGGATTGTGAAGTGTCTGTCACTTATTGCCGTTTTATCTTTTCTTGTGTGCCTGCAGGCTTGCGGGGGACCAGAGGGCCAGGAGAGAGACGCGCCACGACAGCGACGCCGAGGATGATGATGATGTCAAAAAGGTAAGAATAAAAAGTTTGTCCTGTCTGAAAAGTGTTGGTAGCGCTCTTCATATGTGCAGCGTTTGTGGGTTTTGTTTGACATTATTGAATTTATTATGACTGGCAATGAAAAATGCTTGATTCTGATTGGTTGACAGATGTCTGGACTTGTCACTTTGCAGCTACTTTGTCCATTTTTGTTGTTTATTGTCATGTATTTTAATATTCGACTTTGTATTTTGTATTTTTGGTAATCCGTTTTAAAAGAAGTAGACCAAAAACACACCAAATGCCACTCAGAAATGATTCTGCCAGAAGTAAATTATCATCAGTTGTCCCATTTAAATGTCAGAGATATGAGAAGCAAGCATTCAGTGTTCTGAAAGACAAACGGTCGTAACAAATAACTTTTTCTTTCTTTCATGTTTTCTTCTTTCCTCAGCCGGCGTTGCAGTCGTCTGTAGTAGCTACCTCCAAGGAGAGAACACGCCGAGACCTCATTCAAGATCAAACCATGGATGAGAAGGGCAAACAGAGGTAGGCCAACATGAGCTATGAGTCTACTGTCCTTACATTTAAGACTGACGACTGCCACAATCTTTGTCAAATTGTTAAAATGCAACAGCAAACTGAAAATAAAGATCTGATCTGAAGCTTAAGTGTCTAATTTATCATTGTACAGCTAAAAATCTCAGTTGTGATTCTTTTCTCTGTCAGGAATCGGCGCATGTTTGGCCTGCTGATGGGGACCCTGCAAAAATTCAAACAGGAGTCCAATGTCTCGACAGAGAAGGTGAGGAAATATGTTTAATTTATTAATTGTCGAGTGCAGGCGAAGCAAATAAACACACTTCAACAGAGATGCATTAAGAATTTTTTAGCTAATGTTGTCCAACAAGGAAAAGAGAACAAAATACCTCTAAAATATTTTAATCCAAAAATAAACAGTTACATGGTGGTTTTAGTAGCTGAAACCAAACTGATAAGTTCAAATGTTTTTGGGGTTAATGTTTGTGCTTTGATTTTATATATGGTTGGTTGTAAACAGGACCACAATGGGAACCTCTGTGCTCCAAAAACGCTTTTTGTTTTTATTGTATTATCTCAGCATTTTGTAAAGTACTATGTCATTTAATATTTGTAACTTCAGGCAGTGTGTGATTTCATGACAATAGTCCAAAAAATATTTTATTTATACATTCAGTTGAGTAATTATTTGATGCTTGTGAACTAATCCTTAATGCTGTCTCTCTCCGTCTTCTGCTTTCGCCTCCACAGCAAAAACGACGTACAGAGATCGAGCAGAAGCTCGAGATTCAGGCTGAGGCCGAGAGAAAGAAGGTGGAATCTGAAAAGAGGGAGCTGTTTGAAGAGAGGAGAGCCAAACAGACTGAGCTGAGACTACTGGAGCAGAAAGTGGAATTAGCTCAGCTGGTAAGCAAATACTTAACACCAATTTGGGGCTTGTAGAAACAAGAGACATTAAAAACAGAAAATAAAAGGGTTGGATGGGTGACTGTAATGTCTGCAGGCTTTCATTTGAAATTTCATTTAACCTTGTCTTTCTCCATTGATAGCAAGAGGAGTGGACCAACCACAATAATCGTCTGGTGAAATACATTCGTACCAAGACCAAGCCTCATATCTTCTATCTGCCTGGAAAAATGTGCTCCGCTACACAGAAACTCCTCGATGACTCCACAAAAAAATTAAATGGTCAGTAGGGTTTACATTCCATCAACTGATGTTTCTTGTACTTTTGAAAGATTATCTTTATCTTTACATCTTGATAACAAGATGTTGTCCAGAGAAAACGGGTTTGTGTGCGTGAATCACTCCAACCTCTGGTTTTGTTTCCTGGACAGCTGTGTTTGAGGAGAGGTGTGTGGCTTTTGCCGAACACCTCAGCAAGATGGAGACCCGCCCCCGGCGACAACCAAACCGCGACCAGGACAGCAACACGGCAGCGACAGGGACGGACCACTCGGTGGAGGGTAAGCCCGCAGGTCAGGTAGTCAAGGTGACAGGTAACAAGGGGGATGCAGAGATGGATGAAGAGGAGGAGGAAGATGACGAGGAGGTGGAGAGGGAAAAGGAGAGGGATAGAAAGGTGACGGAGAAAGAGGAGAGGGAGGAAGGGGAGAAGGAAGTGTTGAAGAAGGCAGAGGAGGAGGAGGAGGGGATGGAGCTGAATGAGGAGGGTAGTGTGGAGAAGAAGCTAGGGGAGGAGGGGATTAAAGACGGAGAGGACAGGGTGGAGAAGGGAGAGGAGGAGGTCAGTCCGGAGTCAGAGGAGATGGAGGTGGAGGGCGGGCTAGAGCCGAAAGACAGGAGTAAGGGAGAGGAGGGAGAAACAGACGGTAAACAGGAGCCCACAGACCTTCAGAATGAAAAGACCCAGGACCCCCAGTCCTCTGAACCAAGCACAACCAGCCAAGAAGCACCAGACACGAGTCACGAGCCCCAGCTCAGCCACAGCGCAGGAGAACCCGCAGTCAAGTCCTCTGGGGAATTGGGATTGGAGAAGACCCAGGGGTCAGCCCCCACAGTGCCTGGCCAGGAGTCCAGCATCCCTGGCCTTGAGATGCAGGACTCAGCAGTCGAGAGCCAGGCTGTGGAAGAGAAACCAGAGGACAAAGCACCCGAAAAACTGCCCATTTCACAGGAAGCCCCCAGCACTAACCCTGCTGCACCCTCTAAGGAGGAAGAGGATGATGGGAGGGGCAGGAAGAAGGACAAGGAGCCAAGGAAGGGCCGCAGTCATAGTAACAGCTCCTCCTCTTCCTCCTCTGGCTCGTCCTCCAGCGGAAGCTCCTCCTCTTCCTCCGGATCCAGTCGCTCCTCTTCATCATCATCGTCCTCGTCTTCTTCATCGTCCAACAGCAGCAGCCGAAGTCGCAGCCGTGATGGCGGTAAGCGCAAGAGGAGGCCATCCGATAGGGGCAGGAAGAAGGCAGAGGAGAGAAGTCACCGCAAGAGAGGAGGGAGTAGCGGAGGAGGGAGGGACTCGAAAGGATCGAGGAAGAGGAGGAGCGAGGAAGGGAGGGGCAGATCATCTCGGAGCGATAGGGAGCATAAAGATAGAGACAGGAAGGACAAGAGACGCTAATCTGTTTCTTAATCGACGTCTATGGTAAAGCTGGAAAACACTGGGGAAGCTATTTACTTAATGACACGTGATGACAGTTTTTAAACTAGCCTTGTCCTTTGAAACGCTACACGAAGATTCGTATTAATGTAGGATTTTTTTTGTTCCTCACTAGGGATTTGTAAGTCAAAACTGAAATGACACGGTGGATGAATGGCTCTAATTTTCCTCCATTGTTTTCTCTTTACTTGGCAAAAGAAGTGTAGGCTGAACACTTTTGTCACAGTATGTCTCTAATCGGACACCTTAAACAGGTTTGAGACAGACGAGACTGTTCGAGACGTCATTTTAAATCCAAATGATTGATCTTTGGCCAGATATTTGGGTTTTAAATTGTTTTTGTGGCACTATGAAAAGATGCTTTTGAATGTTTAGTTTCCGGATCATAATGACATGGGCTGGGGTATTGATGGTTGTAGTAGCGGTAACGATTAACATGCAGTAGTTGTGTTTTCAAGCTGATGTGACGATGCTGTTGCTCCTCATTTATTTCCACCATTGGAACAATGTCAGGGCCCTTATATCTTCATCATGTGTGATTTGCTCAAATTCTGGTTTTTGAAAATTGTTTTTCCATTTTGTTTTTGTACTAACTAAAACTGCTTCAAATTAAAGGTGAGGTATTAGTGTAAATGTGTTTTGTTTGTTTTTTGTTTTTTTCCCCTAGTCGTATAAGGGTTGCACTTGGAAGACATTTTTTATTAGCTACTTGGATGATTATTTCCAATAACCTACTAGCCTGTAAAACTCCCAAGATAAAAAAAATTCCACAAGTCTCCCAGAGTTTTAGGTGATGTCTTGAAACATCTTGTCTGAACAACAGTCACCAAAATCACAATTTAATTTACTTTAATTCTTTGTTTTACAATGCTGTAAAACCAAAACAGCAAATGCTCACATTTGAAAAGCTAGAACATGAAATCAATTGACTTAAACAATAATCTGGGTGGTTGACAATGTTCTGTCAATCATTTCAGCTCTAGTGTATGTGTATATATATATTGCATCCTTTTTGAAGGCTGAAGCATTCTGAAGGCTCAAAATACAGCTGTGCTTTAAAAGTACGACAGCCAGTGTCTTTGCAGCCCTCAGTGGGGCAGAGCAACATTTATCTATTAATTGCAGTTCTCATTTTGCTAATTTATAAAAATAAACATTTGTGCATCACAAGTTAAGGCAATCAGTAAACCACATTCAGAATGAATATCCTCAGTGACAGATCATCTGAGGTGTGGCTGTCAAGTAATCACCACGGTCACATGAGATTTATCCTCTGGATCTTCCATTTCCTGGTAGGTGATATGTGCAGTACTTCTCTGTAGCTATTTCACTCTGCCTTGTCATTTGCAGAGCTAAAAAGTCACAGCATTTGAGAAATGTATTGGGCTTTAATAAATAATATCCACCAAGTAGTTATTCTACATATCAGTTTAATTTACAAATCTTGGAATACATCCAAACATCTGGACTAAATTCACAAAGAAAGTTTAATTTTTCCTATCAAAAATTATCGTACTGTTTTGGCATCTGTCCAGTTGTATAACGGGTCCATTGAAGTTACAAATTGGTTATTTTCAAAAAATACAGGTTGAGAGTTCCCGATCCATTCCTTTAGTGCCGTCCTCAACTCCCATCGCAGAATGTGCAGGACCTCCACAACCCTAGGAAATGCTTTTCTCCACTTGGCTGGCAAAGAGCCTCCATTTTCAATTGTCCATACGTTTCTTGTAGTTTGACTGTAGAGCTTGCTGTCTGATTGCAGCGTGATTAAGAGGACTTCCAACATATTCCTCCACAATGTCTTGTGGATATTGGTCACTATAGTTCCACCCTGTGTTCACTCCGGCTGGTCTGCCAGGTCATTCTGCTCAAAATATCTGAAGGACAGAAGAGGAAATGTGCGTAATCCAAACATACTGTTTTTAGAAGCGCCCACATTTAAATCTGGCACAGCATACATCTGTAATATATATCATTCAAACTTATAATATGTTGGTATAACAATTGTAAAGAAATTATACATGTATATTTTAAGTTGGGACCAATAACTCTTAAAAGCTCTTACTTTCTTTGGGTTAAATTGAATAAGACCAACCATGCAAACAGCCCTGATATATTAAGTGGTATGTGACCTGGCCAACATAAACTATTTGGACTCATACCTGGCAACAAGACAGATGAGCAGGTTGAGGGCAGGCAGTTTCTCATCCTCCTCACTCTCCTGTGGAATAATAAAAGCCGGACAGACGGATATTGTCAGCTCTAATAGATCAAGAGTCAAATGATCTGACAAAGAAACATTTTGCAATACTGTCTTTCTACAGAAATAAATATACAATAATCTAAGGAGTTATACATTAATTCTTTCTGATGTGTTGCCACTTAGTATGAGTTGAGTGAAGAGTGAGAAGTCTAATGCCAACAAGTGTACACAGTTAAGAAAACAGGATCTAAGGGTACAGCAAACACATTGGTGACTACATAGAGGATGGAGGACAGCGGTACAAAGTGAATCCTACCAGAGTGCTGCGGAGCTGAGCACATCTCCTGGCCAGCTGTCTGATGGAGGAGTGGGCTTCAGGCAACAGAGGCTTCTCCAGGCAGGCCAACAAAGAATACAACCAGCGACCCTAGAACAAACACACACACACACACAGGGAGTCAAACGATGTCACAATGATTCAGTACAAATATATTTATATTGTGGGAACCATCACCTTTCTTATTTCAAATGTGGAAGGTCAGAACATAAAAAAGCAGTGAATTAAAATGGCCAAGCAAAATGAAATAGAAGTTTTTCTTGTCCACATTAGGTGGTCAGAAAACATTAGTGCTTACTGCTATTTCATCTTGGTTGGAAGAGCTAAGCAGGTACACAGTGTGGCTGTATTCCATTTGCCAGACATGCCAACATCCTGGACAAAATAATTTTTCATTTTTAATCATTATGTTCTGTATGAAAACTCCTTTGAAAACAATAAGAATTACCTACAACCTAACACTGCAGTGTGATTGTAGCATTGGACTTGTGAGGAGTTGGCAATCAGTTGAAAAAGGTGGAGCAACTTAAGAAACTAAACTTACCAACTGAGGAACAAACTTGTGTTCCTCAAACCAACTGATTAGAATCTCCAGCACCATCAGCACTGTGGACTGTAGAGGGGTGAGGAGAAAATAATCATCAGACTGCTGAACTGGAAGAGAGTGGGCAATGTCTAAATGAGGAGGTCATTTACCTGGTTCAGTCTGCTCACTATGCTTTGGAAGGGGGGGAAGCCCACCTGAGTGCAGACATAGTGACAGAAAAAGCAACAATTATTACCGTGGTCTGTTCAGTTGTAGTTTTAGACTTGTGATACAAGTTGTAGAACACAGTAGTAGTATTTTACTTAAATGTGACAGAAGAATTTCACAGATTGTTGGAAGAAATTTCTTCAAACTTTTTGTATTTCACTGATTGTTTAAAATATGACAACACTTGACAATATTCCAAGACAATTGGAAACCCTGTTAATACAAGAAACATGAACTGGCAGATAAATAATAATAGATCAATAAATAAGGCTTTTCATCACACAAACACACATTCATCCAACCTTGTTATAGTCGAGTGCTGGCTCCGGTTCAGCATCTGTGTGGCAGGACGAAGTACCCCGATAGACCATCTCTCCTAAACAAAATCTCTTCCAGCCCTCCTCGTCTGTTAGCTTTGGCTACACACGGAGAAATAAACACACAAAAATGTGAACTTCTGAACAAAAGTAAAATCTCTTATCCAGTTTGCCTCATCTTATATGTATAACTATATCAAACTTCCAGTGATCAGAATGTGATTATGCTCATGCTCAGACCCAGATGCCCCAGAGGGGAAACCTCCAATGTGATCATAATCAATTTCCACTTCTATAACTGTTGAATAAACGACATGCCATCTCCTCACCATCAGCACATTGTCGTCCAGAGTCTGGCTGCACCAGTGTTTCCTGTTCTTTGTGATGCTCTGAAAGCAAAATGCAGAATCCACAAACGGATTGATTGTAAACAGTTTATGTAGTAAACAAACTCCAGAGTTTGCATGCCATGCTTTTTCTTTCAAAATCGTCATTGCAGCGCATTTAAAAACAGGCCAGACTCTATCCTGTGACATGGATCACATGTTCCCAGCGTTCCAACTGAAAATTGTCGCTTTTCTTTGTTTCATCTTCTAAAATTGCATTATTTCAGGCTGTTGAGAGTTCAACAAGGGATTTTAAGATACTACTTAAGGTTTTGCTTGTATGTAATTGACATGTGATACAGTTTTTGAGATTTGATGGTCTAAAGTCAAAAAGAAAGTTTTTTGTTGTACCTGTCTGACGTCTGAGAAGTTACCGACTTGCCGCTGCTGCCAACTGAGACTGGGGGAGAAACCCACTGGAGCAGCAGGACAACCTGCCACCTGAAACACAGAAGACACAGCTCTCAGACAAGTGAAGGAATGGAATACATTTCTCTAATCCCACCTAATCTCATACATGCCAACATTGTCCATGCATTCCCAGTACTAACACTCCTTGTAATACTTTATGTAAGCAGTCTGACTACTAGTAATAGTGATTAGCTTAGCATCATAGCACAGCATTTGTAGCCTTGTAATATCCATCAAAAGATGGATATAATAAAAAAAAAATGCCTACACACACAGCAAAACAAGACATTTACCTCAAAATTACTCAAAAAAACCCAAAAATTACATCAAAAGGATCATTAATTTTTTTCTTTTGAAATGACACGCTTCATACTGCACATTTACTCACAGAGGCATTAACTGTTTGTTTCTTCTTCAATTTTCTGGGGTCAATCTGAGCAACCACCACCTCTGGACACTGAGACGCCTCCAACCTGATGGAAGAAGGAAACACATCATTCATTCTACTCACAGACAGTTAAAATAAAAAAATAAAAAAAGATGTGCACAGTTTAATAGCAAAGAGTGTACACTGAAATATAAAACAATATTTATTGTAACACTGGTATGGCTTCTAACATCACACTTGCTGTCACAGTGAAATTCCATTTGTTAAATGATGAGCCATTTTTACAATACTTCCGGTAGCAGCATCAGTGTAGTACAGGCAGTCCTCTAAAGGACTCGCACTATTTCTCCTCCACCCAAAGGGAGAACAGGAGTTGTTTGAGGCGAACTTACTGGACTTGGCGGAGGTATTCTTGGGGGTTTCTCGGTGGTCCATTCGGGTCCAGGTCCGTTGAACTCGCTCCAAAGTCGAGGGGCAGCATCCTCGGCATTAACTCCTCCACGTCCGACTTCATTTTCTATCAATTGTGAGCTAATTTCATCAAAGCGTATGAAATAAATTTGTTACCAAGCATGAATGAGGCGCCGACTCACAACAAAAAATTCTCGTGCCGACCAAAACAACGAATTTTTCGCAGGTGGTGAAACTACTCACAAACTAGGTAGCCATCTTGGTTGTCAGCGCGGAGTGATGACGTTATTTTTGTGTGCGGCGTTGGTTGCCACGGTAACGAACGCCCCTCGGCGTTGTCAGCCGTCTAGATGAAGGGCGAAGTCCACAAAATGTCCACGTTTTAGCATGCCAGAACCTTTTTCTGTGTGCTTGTTTGTTTATTTCAGCGTGAATTTTACCCTCTAATATTAAACTCTAAAATATAAAATAAAAACCTTTGACCAGTAACCAGATAATATTTTGCTTTTGCCAGCAGCTCTTGGATGTTAATGATTATCCTCATGCTAGCCTTATATCTTATCTCAGCCCTCTCAGTCACTATTTAGTCTTCATGGCAGCAACAGCTTAGAGGCAACATCCACCTTCCAGCACGACTGGCCGGAGATATTTCCCCCCTCATTATGGACATTTTCTCTTGATACACTCCTGTTAACACAAGAATGACTGTTTCACAGGCTTACAAAATCCTGTGGGGCACAGGACTAGTTTTTGTGATTTTACCTCACTTAAATCTGGGATTGTTGTCTGACTACAAGATCTGTGGAGATTCTGAATGTGAAAGTAAGTCCGAAACTACAATAGCATGTATAATAAGTTACACACTTAGTTTATATTGAATGAAATCTTTCTTTATGAGGATTTTTTTTAATGTATCCATTTAATACATTTTCTATTTTAAAAACCTCTTTGTGGCTGTGTCCATTTGCCATTGCATGTGTGTATAGGTCCAATGAGCAGAGTGCAGGCCATCAGGGACTATCATGGTAAAGACTGCCGTTTCCTGAGCTTCAGACGAGGAGACACCATCTTTGTTTACCACAAACTGACCGGAAAGAGAGAAGACCTCTGGGCAGGCAGTGTACGTCTGATATGTCCATCTGTTTTTCTGTCTTTCTCTTGCTCTTTCGCTTTATAGCAGAATTCATTGAATAATTCACCCTTTTCAAACAGCCCCTCACCTCAGGTTCGACGTTGAAGAGATTAGCCTTCATAATACAGTTTAGATTCTTAACACTGATTTGAAGAGCTACCACTGTGTCTAGTTAACATAAACGTCTGTGAGAGCTCTCCCTTTATTTATATATAATGATAATTAGGTACTGGAACAAACAGAATCAGAGAACAACTGCACAAACTGTCTTGATTGGCTTTTGGCTTAAGGAAAGACTGAATCAACGTGAATGTACCTTCCTTTTTTTATTAGTGACAAAAACAAAAGTAGGCAATGCTTGTTAGGACTCTAAATCTGTAGAAACATATGGAATGAGTTGGATACGCTGTAAGCAGTTCTGCTGTCTGCTGAAGATGTCAGATTGTCAGCATAATGAAGTAACAAGATTATCTTCGTCAGTTAAATCTGACATCTGAGACTTAGTTATGACCTACGATCTTTGCGTAGGCTCACATATACAGCAGATGCAGACATTAAAATTAGTCTAAGAGTTCTTAAACAATGTCTTTGTGTGCTACAGGGAAACCAAGCTCACAATTAAAGCCTGTTTTTTCATGGGACTTCAGCTGTTAACAATGTTATGTGTTATGTTTCATTTGCATCACTTAGCTATAACTGTAATCATAGCTGATACTGAAAAGGACTCTAACATGGAGAGGAAAAACTGTAAGGAAATTAGACAAATGTGCTTCACCATCTTTGTCTCTCTCATTTCCTCTCCTCTTGACTGTCCTCACTTCAGTTCTTCCACAATGCTGCTGCGTCTTTACACAACAGTGATTGTTGGTCTGTTTCCTTTTTCTTTCAGATTGACAAACAGTTTGGTTATTTCCCAAAGGACGCAGTACAAGAGGAGCATGTTCATGCAACTATGGAGAAAGTAGTGGCAACACAGGTAAACAGGCTTTAATTTGAGATTAGAGGCTTTGATCAAAACATAGTCTTTCATAATAACTATAGCAGCTGATTGCAAATGAATTGAATAAATAGTAAACTGGTATACTGTGATATGTAGTTACTAAAGTGCCCTCATTTCCTCTCTTCATTCAGGAATCTGATTTCTTCTGTATGGATGAGTTTGGTTATCCCATTGACTCCAGTCATCTGGACAGTGATGATGGTGATGAGAAAATCCCAGACCAGGAGTCAGAGACCACCACATACACTGACGAATCAAATACTGAAAGTCCTTCAGCTTCTGACACTAAAGAACCTCCAGTGTCAGCACAGGAAGCTGACGGCACATCGACAGAAGAGGATAAAAGCAAAAATGCGGGTGATGCTGCTGCTGGAACTCACAAGGAAGCACAAGAGGCTTCTGCAGCTCAGAACATACAAGGTGGGTCTGCTTCTGTTCCCTGGCTCGGTTCTTCAATGACAGGATGGTTAGGTCTGGCTGCGGTGGAAGAGCCTGACAATTTGGCTGAAGGAGAGAAAAAAGATGAGAGACAAGAGACACAGGCCGAAGCTTCTTTCACTTCTTCTATGACAGAATGGCTGGGGTTGGGAGGACAAGGAAAACCCGATGATGCTGTGAAAAGTGGAGAAGAAGACAGAGAAACTGCTGATTCCTTCGCTTCAACCATGACCGGGTGGCTTGGATTTGGAGGAAAGGAAGAAACAGATCATTCAGCAGAAAAAGAGCAAGATGAAGAAAGAGACAATGGCGAAGCACAAGAACCAGTAGAGAAATTCAGGAGTAGGAGGATGTCTCTGGACCTGGAAGGCAGCCAATTACATGAAGAGGAGAAGGAAGAGATGGGCACATTGGAGTGGCTGGGAAAAGGACTGTCGAACAAGCTGGGGTTTGGCCTGACCAATCAGGAGTCAGGACATGAGACAACTACTGTGAAAGAGGCTGAAGGGGCAAGCGAGGAGGAGGAAGAACACCCAGCGTCTTGGTTTGATATGGGGGTCGGGAACATTTTAGGCTTAAAGAAAGACAAGAGTGATGTTGATGAGAGTACAGGAAGTGGTTTTAAGGAGACAGAGGAGGACAAAATCTTAGAACAAAAAACAGGCTCAGAAGATGTGAACACCAGTCGATCACAGCCTGCACTGACAGAGGTGGTAAGGATAGAAACCAGCAATGAATCAGAGGTGGAGGAAACTCCAAAAGACCAAAATGTCCCATCAGAGATCGAGACAGCGCCTGGCTCCACAAATCCACTCTCTGCTAACAGTAATAATAGCGATATACCGGTCGGTACTTCAGACAGTAGCAAAGATAGGGTCTCAACTGAAGGTGCAGCATCCAAAGACAGTCAGAAAGATGTTTTTCCTCAGAAGAAGCTCAACAGCTTTTTTCCAATAGGCAGTAAGGAGGAAGAGGAAGATAATGTTTTAGATGATAACAAGAGAGAGATGAATATGCTAGATGGAGAGAGATCTGCAGAAATGGAGAATAAAGATCATCAGCTGCTCAATTCAATAGAAAATGTGGGTGATGATAACAACAGAGAGCCAGGAGAAGAAGAAACAAAAAACACGAGTGACACTGATCAGGGTTTTTTGACCCAATCTGACATCAATTTAGCAGCAGACTTCAGTTCTGTGGATTTAATTTCAAACCCCACGGGACAATCTGCAGGGGAGGAGGGCAAAGCGGAGGTTGAGGAAAGGGCAGAGCCCCAAAATCAGATTGACAGCACAGAAGAATCCACCGATACGTCTGTTGAAATAGGTGCTAGAAGTGACGATCATGAAGGTGAAGGGAATAATGCAGTGAGAGATTTACTTCAGAAAAACATTCTCACAACTCTGACTGATGAATCAGCAGAACAAAATCAAGTCAGTGATGGTGCGGAGGACAGCAGCGCAGAGAGTCAACCTGTCTTACCAGCAGGCACAGCCGAGGAGAGAAATGAACGAGTCTCCGATGAGGATGACACTTTAACTGCTCACAGCGAGGAAACCAGTATTGATCATTCAGATTCATTGGCTTTGATTGATAATAAGACAGTAGCAGAGACACACCAGGGTGAGTTAGGACAGGAGGGAGAAGTGCACCCGGTTGAGGGCAGCTCTCAGGAGTTTGGATCATCCCATTCTACTAAAAGAAGTACTGAAAATATGTCTGACAATGCCTCGGAGGAGGACAGAGGAACATTTTACACTAGTGAGAGCACAACACAGATTGAAGACGATGCAGGTCAAGACTCTGTGTCTCCACTCATGAAACAAAGTGATGGTGATGAACACGTGCTAAAGGAAGCTGAGAAAGATGGCGAAGACAACCTCCAGCCAGCTCA
The DNA here is from genome assembly GCA_037974645.1 of Hollardia meadi. Classification (NCBI taxonomy): domain Eukaryota; kingdom Metazoa; phylum Chordata; class Actinopteri; order Tetraodontiformes; family Triacanthodidae; genus Hollardia; species Hollardia meadi. The sequence goes on along the minus strand of JBBPCS010000508.1, from coordinate 171,220 downwards.
AACTGAAACAATGAGGTTTGAGAAATCCGTTTTGAAGGAAAGTGGTCTACAGGCTGCTATAGGCTTTGAAACAGAGACTGAGGAAGTGGAGGAGCAGGGGGAGACAGAAGAGTTAAAGGGAGGGGAGGAGGTAAAAGCACTGGACAAGCAACAGGAAGTGGAGGAGGAAAAGCAGGAAGAGGTGGTGGAGTTGAAGGGAGAGGAGAGGCTGCAAGAAGTGAAGGAGAGCAAGGAAGAGGGGAAACAAGAGAATATAGAAGTGTTAAAGAAGGAGGAAAAGCAGGAGGCGGTGGAGGAGATAAATGCAACGAAGAAACAAGAGGAGGAGATAAAAGAAGAGGAAAAGCAGGCAGAGGACAAAGAAGCAGAAGAGCTGAAATGTTCAAATGAGCTTTGTCCTGAAGCCAGCGTAGATGGATTTGTGAGGGACAGAGATGGAAACGATTCTGAAAATAGATGGGGTGCAATAGATGAAGAGGAAATGGGAACAGGAGAGCAAAATCTAATGACTAACAGAGATCAAACATTAGCGGACAGGATAGGAGTTTCTGATGACAACAAAACTCAGCCTGACGACACTGAAACTAGCAGCAGTAGGATTTCTACTGAGAAGAAAACAGAGCAAATACACTCTGATCATAAGATAGACACAGAGGAGGACACTGGCAGGGAAGAGATACATGTGAAGCATGGTGATGTGAGAATGAATGAGGATGCCGATGTGCCAATGAGAAAAAGTGATGGTAATACAGTCGGCACTGAATTCAGGGCTGAGGCAGGAACTGAAATCACAGATTCGTCTAGTGACCCTGTCGAGAGTCAGGCTCTCATATCTGACCAAGCTGTTCCACGTGTGTCTCAACACCCAACTGCTTCTTCACTCCTGTCTGATGGTCACAACAAAGGCAGAGCAGAGACTGAAAGTGGAGGAGCATTTGGCCTCTTCAAAAGCACCTTTAGCATTTTCAGCCAAACACCCGCCACAGAATCGGCCCCGAGTTTGGATTCTAGCAAAGGTGAGACGTCCAAGGCACAAGGCTCTCTGACTCCTGAACAAGAACCGGATTCAACTATTGATTCAATTGGGGTTTACATTCAAGGTTTGCACGCAGACCCTCACATCACCTTGTCACAACAGCAGCCTTCTCCTCCTCCCTTTACCCTGACACCATCTCCATCCCATTCACACCCTAGTTCTCTGTCTGCAAACACAGGAAGCCCCCTCCAAGCAAAAACCCTCTCTAAAGATTATAAGACCCTGCTCGCTCACATGAGCGTAGATGAGACGGCTGTTTTGATGGAGCTCTTTGGGCGACACAAGCTGCAGTTTTTGGATTACATTTTAGGAAGCTCAGAAACCATGACTGAGGATCGTGATAATGACGAATCTATACTGTTGGATATAGAAAGACTTCTTCGTTATCACAGGGAGGAACTGGTGGCTCCTAGCAAGAGGCTTGCAGATGCACCACAGGTGGACAAAGAGAAGACCAGAATGCTCATTGCACTTCAGAAACTAGAAATGCTGCTGGCAAGAGTGAGAGAGACTTTCAACACAGGAAAATCAGACATCGGTAACGCAAACCATCAAGGTATTCCTGTCTACATGGCCGCAAAGATCCAATGATATTAGTGGTTTCATATTTTAATACTAGCATGGGTTTGATTTACTATGATCTCAATCAGAGTGCATGTGTTTCCCTGTTAAATATAGCTGAGGCCAGCTGTGTCGGTGAATCCTGTTCAACTCACAGCAAGGATAAGGAAATGGCAACTGAGGAAGGGTCAAGTAAGATGGGAGAGTCCTCTACACACCTGGATACCAACGTTCCAAGAGATGAATGGACAGGGGTGGATAAAGAGAAAGATGGACGACTGAATGGAGGCACAAAAGAGAGGGTAACTGAGGATGGGAAGAGAGAGGCGAAAGAAAAAAGAAGTGAAGAAGAGTCCCCTGTGTCCCGTCCTCACATTCAGCCAGGACCGCCACAGCCACTGGAAGGTATGGATGACTCAAGTACCCCTTAATCAAGAAGGATAAAAAGATGAATAAAAGATATTAAGCAATAATATAGAAGAGAGAAGGAGCAATACTTGACCTACTGCATCCTCATTCTGTGAAATAAAAGCTCACAACCTGGAATATTATGGCATGGCCAGAACATTTACCTCTTCTTTCTTTTCACAGTAGTAGGCTACATTCATACCTTAAACAAACATAACATCTTTGGGTTCTTATAATATTGTATTACCAATATCATTGTGACAATGAAAGGAAGCTTAAATTTTAAATTCCATTTTGTTTGTGACTCTAATTCCAGGGGTAATGGCACAAATTCTGGACTTTGTTCATCAGATCACTGAAAACTCGACCACACATGTTCATGCAGTGAGGGAACTCCTCATTTGGCTGACTGTACAGGTGAGAGTTATCAGCAGATTTCAATCCATGCAGGCCAAAAGCAGGTTAAATTAGCTCAAAATGACCTAGGCCGCATGTGACATCCACCTACACAAGTACAATCTATTTTGTTTTTCTTCAGTCTGCATCATCTGTCAGGATCATCCCTAACACCATTAAATAAATGTTAGGCTACAGAGATTGTATGTTTGAGAGTGGTGTTTCATCAATGTATGAATAATATATTGAAGGTGCAAAATAATTATTGAAAGCCAATTTCTGTATATACTGTTATAAATTATTCTTAAACAGTGTTGTGAGAAGCGTCAAATGTTGTTTTTTTTTAAAAAAAAAAACAAAAACAAAAAAACAACACAGTTAATAAAATTAAATATGTTGATTCACTCCCTTCACTTAGGCCTACAACATTTTTAGTATGGATGATGTCTGCAGCCAAAAGAGGTTGAAACATGTTTTTTTCAGGTAACTTAAAGGCCTACATTGCTACCTTTGAAAATTTTGTACAGGGCGACTTTGGTTCCCTCGGGGCCTGTGACACCTTCAGTTCAGACACCTACAGCTGTTCTTTAGGGAGTCTGGTCCTTTAAGACACCGAACTTGTGCCGTGTTGATCTTTCCTTATGTCTCAGCTGTCAAGCAAGTTTGGCTCTGTCAACATTACTCACATGCTGGTGGTTCTATTACACACGTTGAGCGAGCTGGAAACCGACCTGCTGTAAAGGCAAATTGTTTCATATGTTTTTGAGAGGGCTAGTGATTCTCTAGTTTCAGATGGATGAAAATGAAGCCACTTGGGTGAGTACCTATTGAAACATTTGGTGACTCAAGTGTTCACCTGTGTCCTACTTAAACCAGCCTGTCATTAGCCAGCGGCCGTAACTCAGCACAAGTGACACATGGTCGTACGTGCTCCAGAAAGATGGCTTTTAGCATACCAATGTGTTAAGTTTGAAATAATTGTATTAATTATTCGGGACAATAAAAGGCGACGTTGTATTCGGTTTAGTGACACCTGTTTCTCTGAGTATCACTTGAAAGTGCTCCAATGTGCCAGTGTGGCATTTTACAGTTGGTGACGTTTGGAGTGAACCATTTATGCGGACGGGGGTGTAATTATATCTACATGAGTCTATGGGCACTCAAATAAATTTATATTTATTAAATAATTCTTCATATATATTACGCGTGTCTTTTCATGGTTTTCCTGAGCAATACCATTCTAGTACAGTCTTTACGAACACTTTGTAGAGAAAATGCAACACCCACTGCCTCCTACGACATGTAACGTGACGTGGTCCACTCTTGAGCGTCGGTGTTGTGAATAGGATGTGAAATCGCCGCTAGCCCGGTTGATGGCTTCGGTTTCTGCTCCCAATATCAGTTTAAATGGAACTTACCGCTAAATAATAATAACCAAATGAAATAACTCTGTAATGGCGGAACATACGACAAGCGACCAGCTGGCCAACAAAGCGGTCGACTTTCAGGCGACGGCAGAGGCTTACTACAGTATCGCCGTGGAGAAAGTGAAGGATGTACGTTATGTGGCAGGTTTCGTTAGCATTTCCCGACTAGCCTTCACAGTTGACAGAACGCAGCGGATTGTCAAGCAGTCAAAACAGCTCAGTATTATGGCTGAGTATATCTTTTAATTTTGTACAGCTCATGTTTGACTGCATGTGTGTCTTGCCAGTGCTGTTTACCCACTGTCAGAACTACATTGAGATTTTATGTTGCTTTTTGAGATGTGTTTGTAGTTCTTCTCAGAGTTAGCTGGTATTAGTTAGCTAGCTAATTGATAATAACGTCAGTATGTCTTTGCTAAAATATGACAGTGTTTTAGAATTCTTGTAGCAGATAAATATGCTTCTGCTCGACACTATACTTTCATTTCTTAAAAGCTGTGTAGTAAACCGTTAAGGCTGAATAGGCTTGCTACTGTACTTGCAATACAAACTCACATTTGTTATATACAGTTACTGGTCAATTTTAAGATTATTACAACAACTCAAAAATGACATTAGAAGGTTGTTTGGTTCCTTTTAGAAATGTAAGAAGCGTAATCCTACCTACTGAAGACAGCTGTTTGTGGGTCTCTGATGCCTTGATTTGAACTAGTATGCAGGCCAGTCATGCAGTACTAAGGAGCTGATCCTATTGTCCACAATAAGTATTCCTTTGTGTGTAATCCACTAAGTTAATCAGAATGAACCAAATGTTGTTCCCAGACTTATAAGGATCTCCCATGTCTTGTTAAAGATGTTCATTAAGAACAGCTCAGAAAAGAAACCACTCTCTCCTCTTCATTCAGGTTGTATCGGCACTGCCTGATGACATCAGACCCGGGCCAGATCTGTATGGGGTGCCATGGGAACCAGTCATCATCTCCAGTCTGGTGGGCCTAATGACAATGCTGTTGTTCACCTGTAGATGTTATAGCTCTGTGAGTATATACGCATCAACATCACAAAGATTTTATATGTCAACAGTATTTGAATTTGTACTGGCAGCGTTGGTTCATACACACAAAGAGACCACACCCAGCCCATTTATCAACCGATTAATCCCTTTGATGATGGCTTGTTCATTATTGTTTTTCTTGTTGTTTCTTGACAGGTCAAAAGCAGAATGTACCGAAGTAAGTTGTCACTGTGTATTCCTAAATTTCACATTTTTATGACTTGACAGAAATATAACTAATACAATTAGTAATTAAATTGAACCTGTCTTGGGACACTGTATATTAAGTCAATAAAAAGTATTTAGAAACAACTGAAAATTATTTGAATGTGTTTATAAGCCTTTTATTCCCTGTTTTCAGATAAAGAGCGGTGGATGGCTGAGCAGGTTGCACAGCTTCTGGATGAAAAGTGTAAAGTCCTTGAGACTCTCAGCAAATGTCAGCAAGAGGTTGGTACCAATGCTGACTGACTACTGATAAGAGGCAAAGCCTGTTTGAAGCACACCTAAGACCAAATTTGTATGTTTTGATTTCCATGGCATGAAAAACCTCTGAATTAGAAGATGCAGAGTCTTATGCATGTTGTCTGAGGTGTGATCAAAAAGCAGAAAAACTCTCATTACAAAGTAATTGCAGATAATTATGAACATAAGTTTAAATTGCTCAGATATATTTCTTTATTATGTGTCGTTTGCAGTATGATGACCTGGAGAGCTCACTAAGGGACAGTGGTGTCTTGGTTCAAACTCAAAAGACAGAACATCTGGAGGTAAGGCAGAAAACAAAAATAATTAATGAGAGATTATCAAATATCGAACTGCTTGAAAACCAAAAACACATTGCTAAACCCCAGACTTCTGCATAGTGTTTTCTAAAAAGTTCATTGTTATTCATGAGATGTAACTTTAGTCAGTCAATTAATCAGTCATCTTTTTTTCTTTTCTTTTTTTAGACAGTAAAACACAACACATCAGGAGAGCAACATACTCGTATGATCAAATTAAATACACATCTTTCTTATACTGCTCCCAACCTGAACACATATATACAAAACACCATCAAACATATAATTAAACCATTCATCAGTCATCACATTCATTCAGTCATCATTTTTAATGTTTAAATGTTAACCTAATAAAACCATTGAAATTTTTTTAGACATTATTGTGTGTACATTTTCCCCATTTGGTCTGATAATGCCATTTAAGCCAGGGGTTCTCAACCAATGACCAAATTCCCAAATAAATGAGAAAGAACATAACATGATGAAAAAAGGCGAAAAAACTGTGATATGACTGGATTTCACCACATTCAACACACTGCGCTTTCAGTTCAGCACCACTGCCTGCCATTATGAATCCAAATTTAATGTGTTCAGGGTCATATTTGTTCACAACACACCTTGGAGCTTTTACTAGTGTAGGGTTGTCTCCCAAATCACGTTTTCATTTCAAAAGCGGATCCATTTTGTGTCACTGCATCCAAGGAATTGTATAGCTAGGAGGGAAAAAACGTGATTGTCTTTTTCTAATGATGTTCCGTGATTGGTGTGGTGTTATTCAAACATAACAAGTCTTTGAAATTATGCATTATGCATTTGATGTTTATTATTTATGTGAATTCTTGAGCACATTGAGATATAAAAGTAACTAGTTTTGTAAATTATCACAAAAAAAATAATTTACTGTTGATATATGTCAAAATAACTAGCAAACAATTGTTTATTTACTTATACAGCAGTTATGGAGTAACATTAGTATCCATTAAGAGTCATGTTTCTAGCTAGCTGGCGAATGAAAGTCCAATATTGAATCCTCCTGAGGAAAATATCTGGCTCGTAAGCTTCTAAATTCTTGTTCACCAGGTAGTCTCTCACTGTGACTGTCTGCTGTTTGGTGCTTAGCCAGTAGTGTGCAGTGGGTTTTTAGAGCCCTTTGTTTGAAAACAGCTGCCTGCTGTGGCCACAAACAACTCAATGAGAGCTGTGAGAGTGTATTAGAACAGCAAAATTTTGGTGCGAACAATGAGCCAAAACTCACTATAAAGGTCCATAATGCAAAAGTAGAGCTGCAGATTCAGATGATAATTATCTGTAGGTTCATCGCTATGTGTGACCCTGTTCACATTGTCCCATTGTCATTTGATACATTGTTATTATAGAAATAATGAATATAGCCACTTTGATGTTTCATGTTCACTCCACACTGTCACTCGTTTGCTCCCATTTGAGTGAGTTTTATGAACTCATCTTGTTTTCTTGCTCCTGCAGGGCAAAGTCACACATTTGGGACATGCTAAAAGGGAGCTGAAGAGTGATCTTGAACAACTAAAGGATCAACTAGAGCAGCAAAGAGAATATAGGAGAGAGCAAGAAAAGAGGGTAGGAGGACACACACCAATACCAAACTTCCAAAGTATAATTAACTGTAAAATCTACAATAATTATTCGATAATCACATTTGAATAGGAATGAGAATCCATTGCACTCGTGTGATACTGATTGAGTGGATTAATTTTTGGTTATCCTTCCAGATAGCGGTGCTTGAAGAGAGCATGAAAACCTATGAAGAAGAAACCAAAGACCTCCAGTCACAGTACGAGCAGGTGCAGTCCTCCATTACCTAACCTTTGCACCTTCATGATCCTGCCCTCCTTTTTGCTGCTTTATGTCTGCCCCCTCTGCTCTGTGTCCCTATATTTCATGTGACATTTTGGCTGCCTGTTTGTCTCTAGGCACAAACAACTCTGAAAGTTTACAATATGAACAGTGACAGACTACAGAGGAATCTGGAAACAGCTGGAGAGGACAACACACTGCTGCAGGAGAGCAACGCTCAGGTAGGATGATGAACGCAGACACCTACAGTTCCTGTGCATGGTAGCAACTTAGCAAGTGAGGTCCTTTTGCTTTTGCATGGTTGAAATGAAAGTTTTAAAGTACTGCTGAGCCAATTTGTTCCAGCCAATGCATCCAGTCACATACTGACCTAGGTTTATGGTTTTCTATTTGAACTGTTTGCAACCCATGTACACTGAATTGTTAAAATTATTTCCATCTCTATTCTCCCCCGTGTTTCTTGCACCATCGTTTCATCTCTCTGCCCATCTCTTTCTCTCTGCAGTTGAGGCAGCAGGTGGAGGGATGGGCAGAAAGAGTAAGTGAGTTGGAGGCAGAGATGAGCAGGTGTGAGGTTGCCCACAGCGTGATGCTGCAGGATGTGACCAACAAGGATGAGCGTATAATGGTATTAATATTGTATTGAACCTATTTTTTGTATCATGCACTTTGAATTTCCAAATAAAAACTGGGGTTCGAATAAAGGACATATCTCAAGAACTCCAACTGCATATACAAGTTCAATTGTAGTGAAAGGATTCAGTTACATCTCTTGGTGTTGTTAGAAGTGAGTTTGATACCAAATATTTGTATGCTTTCAGTCCTTGACAGATCGGTTGCTGAGGATGAAAGCTTGGGATTCAGATCTGGAGGAAGAGGAAGTTGAGGAAGGTGGAGAGAAGGAGACGTCCAATGGTACAGCAGAGGAGATTGGAAGAGGAGACAAAGTGGACACACAAAGCCATCTGCAGAAAGTCCAGAAACTTATCTATGCTGCTAAGGTATGTGTGTCATAGTGTTAATGACAATGCATTTTGTGTAGACTAATATTTAGACTGGGACTATATTTTAAGAAGTGTTCTGAAACTCCCTGTAGAACTCAAAACTAGTCTCATTTAGATTAGACATTTCTGTACACTTTACAAAATGCCCACTAGTGTTTTTATTTGTGTTTAGCTTAATGCAGACCTCAAATCAGTAGATGAAGACAAGGACAGAGCATTTGCCAAACTGAATGATGAAATCAAAGCTAAAGAAGACTTGCTTGGTGAGTCATCTGTACACTGATGTCTGTTTGTACCAAAGATGTAATTAAGACCTCTGGTTTTAATTAACACTTGCAACAAATAAACAACTGGTTTCCAAGTTACAAATCTGTGTGTGTGTGTGTGTGTGTTGTTTCCCTCTAGTGAGCATTAAGGAGCTGGAGAATGAGAAACTATTTCTGCAGTCAGACACTGAGAACTACTCAGATCAGGTAGCTGACCTCATCTATGTATCAGTGTGATATTTTATCATATTGTTGGTCCACTTTCATTTGCTTTTGGATTCATTTCTCTTATTTGTGTGTTCAGGTCCAAAGATTACAACAGAAACTCCACATAATGACAGAAATGTACCAGGAGAATGAGCTCAAGCTACACAGGTATAGACACACAGATAAATGTATGGAGAAGTTGCAAATGCAAAGCTATAGTAGTGGTACATGATGTTGATGAACGTGTGTGTTCACAGGCTGCTGACAGTGGAGGAGAAGGAGCGCGTGCAGAAAGAAGAGAAGTTAAATAAAGCAGATAAAAACATTGCATTGGCCATGGAAGAACTCAACAACTATAGGTAGTTCTTCTCAGAGTATTACCAAACATGTGTGAGCCTCCCATACACAGAAACCCGGCCTGAGTCTCACCTGTACTTTTCCACTTTTTCTTCAGACAACGAGCATCAGAGGTAGAAGAAGAGCTGGACAAAACCAAACAGTCTTACCAGACTCAAATATCAGCACACGAGAAGAAGGCTCACAATAACTGGGTAAGTAAATATTGGTGTTGGTGTGGCTCTGATGGTTTGACCACCATGACGATGACTATAGCTATTAGAGGTCGACCGATTGTAGATTTTCAAATGCCGATATAATAATGGTAGTACAGTATGTAAAAAGCAGATTGCTGATAAATCGGCCGATATCACTCCACCCACCACCGCGATAAAAAATTACTGTTGGAAATGAACAATCATCAACTTTATTAGAAACTGTTGAAGTGAAAATATAAGTCAAAGTCATAAATACCTCAAAAAGAATAGCCTAAATATGTCTTGATCACTGAACGTCAAACTCAACTTAATAAACACCAAATATATAAATCTGGAAGTTAACATCCAACTGAAAGTAATGAATAAATAAATATAGAACTGATATATGAGAAACTAATTGTAAAAAAAATCTGAGTGGGAGCAATTTTAATTTTTTGAGCTACTATTTTCCCACAAAGTCAGTAATTCCAGTTGAAAAGTTGACTGGTGGAAGCTGTGCAGCCATTGGCCACTATAGAAGATGAATTCTGCTAATATTGATGCTTTGTAAAACGTCCTATTGGTGCAGATTAGGGTTGCAAATTGTAAACACTTTCCTTAATCGATCATTGGTAACATTAACGATCAATCAATCAATTAATCGTAATTTAAAACATACAAATTTTGCATATACCAAACAATACCAAATGCGTTTTTTTCCCCCTCAATTTAAGCTTTATTTCCACAGCAACATATTGCATATTCTCTGACAGCATTGCATAGCCTATGAAACATAAAGACTAGAGGCCTAGACATATTAAACACATTGAATATTGGATTACATGAGGAGCGCGCTCATAAAAAAAAATCTTGCTAACAATATAAGAAAGACGCTCAAAAACAACCAAATGTAACGCTGCAACAAGAGAACAGAATAGAGAATAGAACCAATGTCTCAGACTCACAGGGTCCCGATTTCTGCCTACTTATTCTTGTGGAGTAAAATTAGCATGTCGACATGGTCGGGTGTCAGACGGGAGCACAGCCTGGTCACAATCAGTCCAACGGCTGAAAAACCCTGATGTTGCGGGTATGCAAAGGCACTGGCATGCCAGCTTTGCCAGTCTGGGGAATCTCCCCACATTGACTTTCCACCAGTCTGTCGGCTTTGTATCCAAGGATGGGGGAATGTCCAGTAAAAAGTTCTCAACCTCCGTGTCCATGCTGCCAGTGGCAGGAGCTGTTGAGTACTGCTCCCCCAAAAGTAGAGCCATCGCGGCGGCCTGATGCAATACAATACAATACTTCACTTCGCCCGCTTCATTTTCCAAAGTTGCCGCTCTCTTCCACGCCAGACCCCAAGATGGCTGCCTCCTCATAAAATAGTTAAATTGCGCCCTGTTTGCAGTTCATTGAAACATGCTTTGAAAATACACCACTCTACTGAATCTAGAATGTAATAGGAGACTACACCTTGTTTATATTTCAGATCTTTATTTGATAGTATATCGATTAAATTTCACATGTTCGAGCAAATTATTAACGACCAATTAATCGATAATCAATTAATCGTTATCATCCCTACTATAAACTCTTGTCGTGTCTTGGCCGGCTGACTGGCAACACTACAAGTATGATCCCGACCAACCATCGTATACCGTCGTCATTACATCATCTGCGGTCTTCGCGACTGTGCGCGAGTTCATAGGTCGTCAGGGAGGCGGGTCAAGGAAGTGCCAATCATGGCAACAGAAGTGGTGTGTGTGTTGCTGGCAGTCTTATGTTCAGAAAAGAAGAAGAAAAGAAGGAAAAAACGACTGTGGACCTGTTGCTTTGGTCATGGTACTCCCTTAATGAAATGTCAAAAAGGCAGGGGTGCTGCTGCCACAGCTCAATGAACATTTCCTCTGTGTCGCTGTTCCACCTGACAGCAACAGCAGGATCCTTCTTTCTCTTCGCCATGTTTGTTTACTATGTGCGCCAGAGAGCACCTATTGGTCAGCGTCAGGAACACGTCGTTGACCGTCGTCAGGAGTGTCAAACAAAAATTCTGACATGCTAGACTTTTCGAGTTGGGGTCGTGGGGCGTCCCACACGCCATGTTGCTGTTCATTGATTATGTCACACTACAAGACCGTTCGTCGTTCCTGACGCTCATATTCGGGCCCAACACTGGACGATGGTCGGCTGTGACGCAATCGGGCTGAATTCGTGTAGTCTGACTAGCATAAGTCATAGTGTGAAGCCAGCTGGTTTCTCACTCTGCAGGTAGCTCAGTGAGATCAGGACTGGTCCTCTGTGTCTAAGATTGTGAGTTTGAGACCTGGTTGATGTGGTATGAACGTCTTGTTCCTTGTGCTGGTGACCCCTTGCCCTGCATGTTTTAGATGTGTCCCTGCTCCAGCACACCTGTTCTAAATGATCGGCTCGTCATAAAGCCTGATAACGAGCCATTTATTTGAATCAGGTGTGTTGGAGCAGAGCAACATCTAAAACATGCAGGGCAGGGGGTCCCCAGGAACCAGGACTGAGAAACACTGGATTAGAGACACATGATTTCAAAGAATGTTGTCATCTAATAAGTTTTAAATTATTATGATCTGGGCTGTTCTGCTGACAGGCCATCATGTATTTGTCATGTGTCAAGCCACTTCATAATTCTCAATCTCATAATCTTATGTATGGAGTAATATATATGGACCTGGTAAGCTGCAAATGCATTTGCCTTCTTGGGATGAATAAACTTGTCTGAATCTAATCCTGTCAGCTCAAAGCACCTCTCTGTGTAGCTTAACATGGTCACAATGTGCCTTTTGTGTCTAAGGTCAAGAGTTCAAGACTCGGGTGATGCAGAATAAAAATCAAGCATTGTGCTGTGTGAATAAGAGATGTTTAGTGATCATTGTGGTCCAGACACTTCTGCTGATGCATCCTCCTGTATTTCTTATTTGCCTTTATCCTCTTCCTTTAATCGTGGTCCTAGTCTTCCTGCTCAAAATGCCCAGTCCTGACCCACTGCTGCACAGCAGCTTTAATACTTATTGCTTATATTGTCTCCACATTTACTAGATGGACTAATTGTGATACCAAAACTAATCAAGTTCAGGTGACTCAGACCTGATTGGACGTGTATCATTTATCGCTCATTACTGTAAAGAACAAGAGCAGAGAATGAGTCTCCTATCTTTCATCCTATAGTTTAGGGAAGAAGTACTGAATCACATTTAACATAAACAGAAACCTTCAATTATCATAGTTTTGAAAGTTATACAGTGTTTCCCCTACATTGACTGATTTGGCCTGGCAGTTGATAGGATGTCTGTGCACCATTGATTTTTGACCATTGACTGTATATAAAGATGGACAACATGAGAGCTCCACAAGAGTGAAGCCAAAACACCTCAATCGTCCCCTGGTGATGGGCTGCAGTATAGGTCATAAACTCCTCCCCCTCAATGATATCAGGTAGGACATGAGACAAACTAAAAACTCAAAATACACCTTAAATAAATTTGTCCCAAAGAAAGTTTCTGTCATTTCAGGTAGTTCTTAAGTGTCAAGTGTTCATTTTTCTGATCAGTTTGGTTTTAATTAGTTATTTGATGCTTTCTTATTGACCGCTGAGCCATGCTCGTGATTGGGCAGGCGGGAACTTGATACCGTGGCTCTGCTGCCTTATTGTCAACTTGAGTAATGTTATCTTAGTGTCACATCTCCCCTCTGCTCTGCTCCGTATGTGTACAGTACAGGGCAAGCTAGTTAGGCTAGCCAGTTAGCAATGAGCAAGGCTGATTTCAGAACACTTCAAAATACAGAAATGAATGGATGTTTTTTTTTGGGATTCAGTCGATGCTGTGGTATAACACAAGATCCAGGTTTTATCATAGTATGTCTTATATATAATTTTAAGGTAAAAATATCCTTTTGTCTTCATCTTTACAGATAAGATAACAATTTTTGTGTAGGGTTCTTATCATGAGCATATGGAATATAAGTATACCCTGTTACATAAGTATACTGTCCCATATAAGCATTCACCATCTGGTTTCTTTACAACCTAAATACAGTTTAACTTCTTCATGGCAATATTTTTATATTTAACAGTAAAACAGATTATGGAACTTTCTTCATCTTCTGCAGATAATGTTGAGGACACACTGTACATACCCCCACCTCCTCAAGAAAACAGCGGTACATAATGTGTTCTACATGCAGAGAGTAAATCCTTTTTAGCACAGGTCATTATTTTTACTGTGAGTCACTGAGAGCAGCTTGTGTTTTATAACGGTGGATAAAGTTGTTGGATGAAAAAGAAAGAACTCAGGCTTTGATGCAGTTTGGCTTTGGGGCAGCTGTTGATGATGAGGAGGATGATGTCATCGGCAAGCCCCTCGGTGTGACACTTGGCTGCAAGCCATTAGCAAAGAAAGAACAAGAGAGAGGAAAAAAAAGAGGAAGGAAGGACGGAAGGAAGAAGGTTCTGGCAGACCTGAGTGTGTAAACAGTCAGATCAGTCAATAATTTGACATCCTGTCAGCATGAAAGACTGCTGTCCTTTCTCAATCTGTGAGTTTTTTATCTACTTGTGTTCTCATGGACTTGGATGCTTTGGGAGCTGTCTTATTTGATTTTGAGGCATATAAATATGCCAGCATACATTTCGTATCGTATCAAGCAGTAACCAACAACCCACAACTATCACGGCTTGATTGTTGGTTGCGTCGCAGACGAAATGTGCCTCATCCACCGAAAGCTGATCTACACAGGACTCCACCAAATGGAAGTCCCAGAAACAGCTCTCTACTCTGAGAAATGTTAGAAATGTTGTGGAATCCTCAATAATGCCTATTTGCACTTTTTGGCTGATGTTTGGACTAGCTAGCAAGACAATCTAGATAACGTGCCTCTCCATCTCCCCACACAACCGTCTGGTCTTTGTCCATAGTCATTTCCAGCGAAAATAGTATTATCTCAGTAAGCTTTAATAAAAATGAATAATTATATATAAAGTAAAACAGAGGCAGTGTATGATACCAGATTTCATTTTGTTGTCAATATACAGTACATAACTGTGAAGATAACAGGCTTGGATGTTGTGAAGTGTAATAATGTCAACAAGAAAACTGTTGTACCAAATGTAAATTGAGCATGACTTCTGAGTTCAAAGTTCCAACTACCAAGAAAATTAGTTCAAACTTGGTATGCTTTGTATTGAGAAAAAAAGAGGAAAAACATCTGGAATATTTGGATTTTTAATGGTGTAATCCAGCTTTGAAAAGCATGGGATCATCAGAGACTTTCACAAATTCCTAGTACAGTAACATTCAAAAATGTATTCATCCACTCCTCTTACACAGCTGTTGGAGGTTTCACAGCTGTTTTTATCCCAAACAAGGCCAACTGTAATAAAACACATCATTTATTCCTGTCGAAAAACAGTTACACAGCAGGAAGGAATAAAATCTTTAGGTCAGTGAAGCGCTCCAGCCTGGTAATGGAAAGTCATGGAATAAGTCATGAGATTTTGCATCAGGGCAGTACACAGCAGGAACCCTGGGAAGCATTGCATCAACCACTTGTTCTCTCCAGATGCTGAGTGTAGAGCTTTCAATTTAAACGAGGAGCAAGGGGCAGGAGGTGGGTGGGATGAATGGATGGGTGGGTGTGGGTGGGTGGGTGAAAGGGGGAGGGAAAAGCGTATTGAAGCCAAGAGCAGAGATGTAATGGTGCCAGTAGGAATGGAGTCCCCCTGTCTGACACAGTGAAAACAATAAAACCTTCCCTTCAGCTAGAAATCTGCTTCAGCCTGAGATGAGAAAAGCAGCTCCTAATGGATCATTACAAGCAAAACCCAAACTCCTTAGTCAATGATGTCGTACTCTGTTTTTTGATAGCTTGCCAACAAATCATTATTGCATTCATATAATTTACAAGTGTGTGTAAATGCTGGTTTGGTTTCTCTGATTGTTCCTATTCTCTTGTTATACCTCATTCAGTTTCAGTTATTTAACAGATTCTGTGCCAGCAAATGAAATGTGTGTGCAGGAGCAGAGTGTGTATGTGAACGTGTGTGTATTCAAGTGTACTACAGTATGATTGAGCGTGTGTTGTTAACATTTTCCAGAGTCCATAAGGGTTATGAGTGGGAGTTGACAGGGAATGTACCGATGTATGCACCACAAAAAGGATCATGAAGCCATTTTGCTCTCCTCTCTGTCAGGAAACAGATTCTGGCTGTTCAGGGAGGCAAACCTTGAACCGGGCTATCCACTGGAGCTGGTTGATTATGGTCGAGATATTCCCTATGACCGAATAGACACAGCCATCTGGTGGGAGCCATCCGGCTACACCTACTTCTTTCAAGGAGACTGGTAATGTACAACCTGTCAGCATCACATGAAACCCCTCTAATTGCCCAGTATATTAGGGTATTATATATCAGTACATCAATAATTTGATTTGTTCTGAAAGTTACGATAGGGTTTTACAGGTTGAGCTTTATCTTAACTCAATATTCCAGGAAATAAATAAAAAAATGCATTGCAAACAGATACATGGATGATGTTTTTTGTTTTTTTTTAGCAATGTTAGCAACCTACACACTGAACCTAACCTGGTCACAGTACAAACGTAAATCAACTAGCTGCTGTTACATTTTCTTTTGTAAGGATTTCGCCATTTTAATGCTAGGGCTCGCCTCACCATGTGCAAAATAAGTATTTTGCAGGGGCACCGTCGCTGCATCCTGGCCTTGGCGCTGCCCAAGACGATTGTGATTGGTTTAAAGAAATACAAAAAAGCAAGAGCATTTTTTCCCCCTATACCAGAATGTTAATGGGGCAGCCAGACTTTTCTCCATTGCTAACACAATGCTGTGGAGCTAGGTCTGGCTATGTAAGTAACATGCCACTTTGCCTTACACAGCAGCTAGCGTGGTTTTTGTATAATTTGTAGGATTATGGAATATAACCACAGATGCAACAGAAGACACAGTATAGCTCCTGTCTTTGTACAGCTCTTTTACCACCAGATTCCACCATGCGCCGCGGTTTTGTTCTGTCATGCACGCGGCTTCAGATTCCACCAGCAGCGTTTCAGAAGGAGCGTCTCAGAAGCGGAGCAG
>JBBPCS010000508.1:133748-154487 GCA_037974645.1 Hollardia meadi | reverse complement strand
ATTTTCTGTTTATAAATACAATTTGGCGCGTTCACAACCAAACGACACAGGAACTGTATCGGTCACGTGGTTTTCCTGAAAGAGATACGCGCACCGACACGGGGCTTCGCCTTGCTTGCTCGGCGCATGCGCCGAGGTTTCAGTGTCGTCAGACCATCACTAGTCAGTGTCATCACTGCTAAAAATACAGATAACAGACACCACAAAGTACTTATAAAACAACTTTTAATCGTATCAACCACCCACATCATCAACAAGAAAGACACAACTGTACTTGACACATTATTTAACATGAACTGTCAAAAAATATTGATTTGAATTTAACATTATTAAAAAATAACATGTCATTTAAAAGCTGTTTGTTCATTGTCCTTTATAAACAGCAGTTTGTATCTGTGAGGATTCAGTGGCGGCGTATGATTGGAAGGACATGGTTTGGTTCCTTCCTTGTTTGTACAATTAATCACAGTGAGCTATTTATCAAAAATCCTAACAAATCTGCACAGCCATATAAAAGCAGTAACACACTGAAACGACAAAACCAAATCCTGTCAGGAACATGGAAGCATTTTCATCTTCATGAGCAATGACGCCACGGTGGATTTCACTGTGGAGAGTGCGTGGCAGATTGAGAGAAGAGGTAGATGTGTAAGAAGAGAATATACCAGTAATACCTGTTGAATGGCAACTTTAAAGGGAAACCATGGTGTTTTAACTCTTCATATGTTCTTTGTATTATATTCAGTTACTATCAAACAATTTGTGGTTACCATGACACTGCATTATTGATAATGGGTTGCAATTACAGTGATGTAAATAAAGAAGGGAGTATATTGACTTTACTTGATGATCCACATGAAAATAACCACCCTTGTTAACAAAAATATAGGATTTTATAAGAGTCTGGTGAGGGCAAAAAAATCAAAATGCCCAGGTATCCCATAAACACTACATGGTCTAGGATAGGATTTACTGCAATAATCCCTGCTTTTGCTATGTTCTTATCACCACTTGCCAACAGAGTTGTTGGTATGAGGAAGTCCATTGGCAGTTTAAAAAGGCCTAAAAGGTCAGTGTCCAGTACAAATCTAATACCTCCCTGAATTTGGGCTTTGGGAGGTTTAAGAAAAACAAAGTCTTATTCTTTCTGCATGTACTGACTAAATCTGTATTGGCCGCGTATTCGCACACAGTCTAGAAATGTTTTTCCTTATTCAGAATTTGAATTACTGTCTTAACCACAATCACAGCAACAAACTGTTTCTTAAAACCACAAGATGCATCTCTGAAAGAAGACAACTGCTTTTCCATGTCAGTATGTGCAAAGAAAAGAAAAAAAAAGAATGAGACCGACTTTTTACAGAACTTAACTTTAAATTGAGGCACTGCGGAGCTCTGGATGCTCTCTGAAACAACTGTACAAATTGTCACCTAACTATTCAAAACCCCATAACAAAAAGCAATTGTTTTCATGCAAGACATTTAAAAACTGATCCACATTAAAAAAAATTCCAAAAGTTTGAGATATTTCAACAAGGTTCATATATAAACCAGTATTTCCTCATGTCAGGTTTTTAGATCTCAGTGTCCATGTGACCTATGGTGTCAGTAATACAGCAGTCCCATAAGACATTTTACCAAATCTAGGCAACGGTGAGAAGCAAGTTGTACAAAATTGTTAAGTTCAGCTGGAAGGCCTGCTGCAACCAAAGACGAACACAATGCTTGGTTTTTGTCACATTCTCACTCATTTTAGCAACGTGATCACAAATTCAGTTTAGAGAACACTGTCAGAGTACCTTAATATGTGAAGACAACCCTCACCAAATACTAGATTCTGGGAGGTTTGAAAACTTTAACATGGATCCACTTCAGAATGTCAACAAGGACTGAAAATTGTTTGCCGGCGATCATTTTAAAGATTTCAAACCAAAATGTGATGCCTACTTACAAAAAACCCTTGATTTCCATCGTCCGGTGATACTTCAGTGTTTTTTAAACCCTAAAAACACATATCTGGGACACACCGGAATTTCTGTATGTTGTATATATGTAATACATTTAATGAAATGGAATGAATGCTGGCATGAGTGACAGTGGCTTAAACAGACATCAGCCTTCAAAAACCTGTATAGGTTTGTAAAAAACCCATATTCGCTTAGTTGTCCGTCACTCGGGGAAACCTCTGAACTCTCCACTGAGTGAACAAAAATCAAGACTGGAGAAGACAAAAAAAAAAATAAACCAATAGCCTAATTCTGCCTGGAAGTACTGGTCACATGTCAGTATATATGATTCTTCTATTCCTGTGTGTCCTTTAAAGGGAAGCAAACCTGTCCTTATTGTGTGTGCCTGCTGGCACGAGGCAGCTTACCGACTGGTGTCGCTCTTGGCTGAGGAGTGCAGTGGACTGTGGGAAGAGTCAGAGAAATATTCAACTGTGTGAGTTCTCGTGAAGTGTGTGTGTGTGTGTGTGTGTGTGTGTCTCTTCCTCAGCAGTTGAGAATAGATCTGTTCCTGTCTGGTCTGAATGGGAACATAGAACTGTCAGAGTCAGCCTTCCCTCTGTGGGGACCCAGCGTAGCAACGGCCTGGAAGACAACAGGCATATAGGTGGTTAAGAGATGGCTATATATATATATATATATACACACACACCAAAAGCCAGGTTTCCACCAAAGTGCTTTTGGTATAGTATCCTTGGAGTCCGTATGTAAACCATAATTTATGTACTTAAACCCTACATCTGATTGCGTTTCCACTGCAGACAGTACTCCTATGTAGACGGGGTTGTTACTTCAGGGTAACCCCTTTCACTTTTCCAGCAGTTGGGAAACAACAGAGGAGACGTTTCTTGGTCTTGAGAATCTCCAGCATTTATTAGCTGACACACTGCCTATAGCCTTCTGTATGCTACATTACTGCCAGATCAACAACATAAAACCCGCTAACGTTTTCCTCTGCTTTGTTCGTATTCACGGTCGCTTTTCTGCTGCTTGCTCTCGCTCTCTCTCTCTCTCTCTCAACTGCACACACACAGTTCGCTATTTTTCTTCTCGGTATGGTAGGAGACAAGCTTTGTTTGAGAAAAGGCTGTAGGTAGCAAGACTAAAGACTGCTGACAAAACATGAGAGTTGAGAAATTCTACATCTGGCTGCTGCGAATGACCAATCATTCATCTGGAGTGTTTTAATTCCCCTCTTACTATCGGATCAGGTTTGTCAACAGAGGGGAAATGAAAAAACAGGACAGATTGGAGCGGTTCCATTGGTACCATTCACAACTTTTTGTATTATTAACATAAAAATAACCGTTCTAATGTGTAACAAACTGTTGTTGTTGTTCGCTGTTGGAAACAAAGCTAAAACATGGCTCGACATTTGCACACCTTTCTGATAGCTGTCCAGTCCTCCAGGATGTCCAAGTCAGGCAGCATATAAACAATATATGGGCGTGAGCCGAGTTAAGGAAGTGCCACGGGGAGCATGAAAGCATTCAAATGTGAATATAAGGACACATCCAGACACTGGATTCAAGGAAGTAGTAATAGTACTTTGTGGTATCAGTGTGAACGGTAACAGAAGTATTAACAATGGAAGGATATCAGACACCACTGAAGGCCGTCTCTTCTTATCTGGACTTAAAGCATCTCTCCTCTTCTTCCTCCCAGAGACCTCGTCATTCCACAACTCTGATAGAGAGACACACACAAAGATTGATTAGAGATTGATTTCCTGCATGCATTGAATACAATATATGGTACTGGATGCTAGTAGTGTGTTCTTATTACTGTAATTAAAATATGTTGCACATGCATAACATGATGTAATGACTGTGTTCTCAGTGCGCTACCTGATGTAATATCTATGCTGTGTCGGTCTTCCTCCAGTCTTCTTATTTTCTCCTCCAGTTCACTCTGTACTGTATCAAACAGCAGCAGCTTCTCACTCTGCATACAAACACACACAAAAGCAGAGCCATAATATTAGAGAAAAACTATCGACCACACAAGCATGCATTCAAATACACACATACCACTCAATTAAATTCAAATCAAATGCTGAATTCCTAATGACTCAGAGCCAAGGACTCAAAAGGAAAAGTAGTACGTGTGTGTTTGTGTGTGCATGTGTGTCTGACCTCCCAGTGCTGGCATGCTGCCTGGGTCTCACACTCGTACTTATTCTTGACCGAATCCAGACACAGCTCTCTGTAGATACCTGACAAAGACAGAGGAGAAACATACAAAAGGCAGGTGAATGAGTGTGGCCAGAGTGTGTAAGCATTTACCGGTGTGTCTGTGTGTTGAAGTTACCTGCCACCTTGGTGCGGACCTGCATATTCTCCAGCAGCACTGCCAGAGGCTCCAGATATTCTGCTGCGCGGCCAGCCTCCACCTCTGCCAGCTTGCTGTTCACCTGACTGAGACGCTCACGATACAGCCTGCACACAAACACAGCTCTAAATATGGCCATAGCTAATTCTTTGGATTGATTTTCAATTTTTTTTAAATTTCAAATTCAAACGGCAAACTTGACAAAAAACAATGTCAGTCTTACTGGTCTTTGAGATCTGTGAACTGTTTCTCCAGGTTGGACATTTCATCCAGACACTCCATCCTCCTCCGCTCACAGTCTTCCTCATCCATTTCTGGAACATGACAAAGACACACACCTCTATGTTAGGCATTATGAGTTGTGATGGAAAAAGGAATCTTCTCAGGAGCTGATACGGAAGCAAAACCTGGCAGACACATATTTCTGTTCGAGGTTATTTGCAGGGTGCGATTTGTGAAAAAAACAGAGGGGGGGATGTTTTGAAAAGTTTTTATTCATGAAAATAAATCACGAATTTCAGAACTTAAACTTCTTCACTGCATTCGCAATATTTATTTTTACATAAATATTTGTGCTTGGTGACATTCTGAAAAGCCGTGCATGGATCAAGGCTAATGGAACCAAGATCATTAGGTAAATTAGCAGCAATGTCATCTATTATCTCACGAATGCGAGCGCTGACGGTGGGTGGTCCATTTCGGATTTTATCGTTCTATCGCACTATAGACTGTTCACATTACAGCGCTTTACATAGTTTAAAATACTTCTATTTTAGGTATTTTATATGGTCTATTGGTGAAGTAGCATCACTTTGAGGGGGGGATAATTTTTGTCCCCACCGGGGATAAAAATAATTCAGCTGAGGCAGGGATATATAGACCAGAAAGGGGGAAAACCCACGCATCCCCCCTGGCAAATCACACCCTGGTTATTTGTCTGCCAACCATAAAGATTCGCAAAATTGGCAGTGCACCAAGGACAAACAACTCATTGAGCAAACCTTTGACAGCAACTACTTTTTATCAGAATCATATACTGTAATAGGGCTGTCACAATATCAGATTTTCACTTCACGATTATCATGGCCAAACGAATTCACTATAACAATATTATCACAATATGTATAGAAAATTAAAAAATATATATATCAGTCAAATTCATCTTTAACTTTATTTATTGTGTGGCAAATGAATTAAACTCAAAATACGAGTGCAGGGAGGTTGAGAGAGTGTAACGATAACTGTACAAGGGCATACAAAAAGAACACTTAATGTATAGTGAAAAGGCAAGCAGATGAACTGATAAACAAAGGATCCACAAGGTCTAACATCTGCACTGGGTTATTCACACAATATAATCGTATGTGAATTACTAACAATATTTCAATATTAAATTTTTTAACATCATGATTATCATCAGTATATCACAACACCCCTACACTGAAATTGAGATTCTTTTATGAGCAACCGTTAACATCATTTGAATAATGAATGTTGTGCTCAGGTTTCAGCTGTTTTAGAATTTCTCACCAGAACTGTCACCATCCTCTGAGACAGAGGAGGTGTCTGAATCCTCCTCCTCTGTGCTGGACGCCTCTTGTTCCTGCTCATCCACCTCCATCTCCTCTGCTGTGGTCTCCTTCTTTTCCCGGTCACGGTGCACCGGCATGGCAGCAAGTCAACTTCACACTGGTAGTGTTAGATAAAAAGACAATGTCAGGCTCTTTTGGCAGTACCTACATATGATAGTTTTACATTTTACTTACTTTTTTAAAAATATATTTCTTTTAGATTTTTTTTTCTATAGACGATGGAAAGATAAAAGATTTCATAGCATGCAAACACTACATCCACTGGGGAGCATTAATATCCGCTTCTACATCAGACATTCCATAATGCATATGTTTATTATTACTGGCTTTGTCCCATCTGTACTGGTATGACGCGTAATTATACCTGTGTGAAAGTGTATTAGTTGAAAAGTCACTTTACAATTAATTATAGACACAATTAAACAAGGTTGGACATTAAGGTCAAAGTGCCTTTTGGTCACAGCTATTGCTCCATTGATGCATTCGTATCATATGGGCATGACAAGTGAAATCACTTGGTATTTCAGAATAATTACCATTAATTACAAATGACTTGATGAATACACTGATTTTGTTTCTTTCACCTGATACGATTATATAATTTCTAAAAAAAAGAAAAAAAAGAAAAAGACTTTTCTACATTTCTGTTTTTTCAACCATTTGACTGTGTAATAAACCCATTATTAGTTTAGCAAATGCAAGAAGTGAAGTCGGGTCACCATCGAAATTATATTCCTAATTAACGATGTTTTACACACACACAAAATCTTGAAATTTTAATGTAACTATTGTGTTACGTCAATGGGCATCACTGAATACAAGAATAAAGGCCACGCTAAAGGTAGATGGCTTTATTACCGGTATACAGCTTGAGGGTAGTTACTTAAGCAAATCAATTTTAGCTGACCAAGAGATCTAACATTAATTGTTTCTTTCTAATCATTAAACTATTCACGACAATTAAACATTAAAGATGACACATCAGCTTAGCACAACGTTAGCATATTAGCAAGCCAGTATAGTTTGGTAGCAAGCAATATTAGCACGACTTGTTTAAAAATACAAAGAAACTTAAAAACAAATCATAACTCACAAGATGGGGAGGTGCAGGACGTTTGCGAGGTTGTTTAAAGAAAAAATATTTTCAGAAAAAGGAAGTGTATAAACTTATTTTTCTCGTTTACAATTTCACTCGTGTCCCAGCTAAGCTAAAAACAAATCTAACTAGGGCGCTCATATTTGTATAGGGAACTGTAGTTTTCTGTATCGCTAATATTCGCGTCACTAAAGAGCTAACAAGCATCCATAAACTACGCTTCCCAGGATTCAGTCTTCTGGCTTGAGGCGGAGAGTTCGAGCAAGATTGTTGACAGTTGTTTAAAGTGTTAACGCCAGTAAACTTGGAAACGATATTTGTGCCAGATGTATAATACAATTTAATAAGATTCTTATATGATACTGTTCAAACGGATAATGAAACATTGCTTTTTAAACTAAGTTGTTGTTGAATTTATCTGGTATCTATTATTTTGTTTTCCCTCCTCCCTCCTCCGCCATGATGTTTTCTAAGTGAACAGCCGAGATAGCTAACTAGCTAGTTTAGCCTTCAGGCTGCGGACTGTTGTGGAAGGGAGGTGCAATGGATGGATGCTTTGCCCCGCTACGTTTTACAGATTTGTCTTGGTATTAACAAAATGCGCATTCTCCGACCAAATTTACCCCTTGATGTGCTCCGCGCTGTTGCGGAAGGCTGTTAAGTGACAGCGCAGCGTTAATAAATGACCCAGGAGCAACGGTTTTTCGTTATAGTTTGAAGAATAACGCTAGCTGAGGCTGTTTAAGTGGCTACACAGCTAGCCCCTCCTTGCTGTCTACCATCGCATTCTTGTGTCTTCTACCCCAGGAATGTTCTCCAAAAAGCCTCATGGGGACGTTAAAAAATCAACACATAAAGTGTTGGACCCAAAGAAGGACGTTTTGACGAGACTGAAACATCTCAGAATAGTCATAGGTAAGGTAAACATCATCATTGAACAGTTAACAGGTTAGCTTCTAAGTGCCAGTCTTTGCATACAGGGAATGCCAAACCAAATTAATCTGAAAAAACGAGAAATTCAAAGTTGCCTCGCATGTAATCAGAGGCACAGCCTTTTTATGACAAACATTGAAATAATATCAGATCGGCATGCTCTGCTGAAAATCAAAGCATTTGATATGTTTAAAAGGCTAGATGTCAACAAAATCTGTTGAGTTAGAAGACGTTTTAAGACGTAATTTCTACTGTTTTTAAGTGGCACTTCCATTACATTGTCATTGTAAGATTTTTGAATGGAGTGTGATTTAGGGTCTGCATAGAGGGTAATATCTGTGTCATAACTATTGTGTGACAACGTGAAGCTGATTTCATAAAAACTATTCACAGTGGTGCTACACGCTGTCAGTCAGGCTGTTGTGATTTCTCCAGGGTCGTGTGCCTGGGTGCTGGACAAATACCTGGTGTGTGAGAAGTGCTGAGTGTTTGATTTAACATGTGTTGAGATGTGTTACAACACAACCCCAGCTTCAATGTTTTTGAATGTGTTTTCAATGTGTGGGAGAATAGGCAGGATAACAGAGTATTTGGTATGAATAAGTGATGGAGTAATTTGTGTGTGTGTGCGTGCGTGCATGTGCAATGTAGCTTTGACTGGCACACACTTGCTCTCATGCATGTACACACACACACACCGGAGAGGGAAACAGCCTCTACAATTTCCTCGCTGTGTCTCTATGCAGTAGCTCGACTTCCTGTTTCTGTTGTAAGAGCTACTGGACTCTGTGCATGTGCGTGCGTGCAGGACAGAGATAAAGGGGTGTGCCCCCCCCTCTGTGCTCTATGGGGAACATAAGAACTTGATAACAATCACAGAGACACACACAAACATTTGCAGTTACATTGTTTGAGAAGGAATGCTCAGACAGCTGAACAATAGCTAACCACACAGTTTTTATGATCATGGTGCCAGACCACTCGAACAAAATGCACATGGGCACTATTAGTTGCAGCACTGATGAGAATTGATGACTGATGCAATGCCACTTAAGAGAGCAAGTAGGCTAAATATTAAACCTCACAGCAAGAATTACTTGTCCATGTTGATGTTCATGTAGCCATTTAATTGACCATTCCTTACCCTAAAACAAGAGCCTCCCCTGGAAAGTGTTTACCTTTGCCAGTGTAGCAAACAGAGGGTGAGCACTAAGAGTGCTGGGTTTTTTTGTGGCATAGTTCATACCTGATCTGAAAGAATGCTTCAACAAGAAGCTATTTCATCGCATAGAAATCACTTTGATGCAATCCAGTTAGGGATGGGCAATTTGATGATTTTAAATCATTAGTGATCTTGAAGGCGGCCACAATCTACTTTTCAGGTGAATCGCAGAGATTGCGGTATTTAATGTCCTCTTAGTTCTGTTTCCAAACTTCACAGAACCTCATTGCAGAATTTCCCTCCATTACTGGAGGTCAAACAGCCTTTCTGCTCGATCTCTTCATGATGATCCCTTGAGGAGCTTGTTTTTTTTACTTAAAAGTTTGCAAAAACATTTATTTACATAAGATAATGTAAAATGCTGTTTTAATGGTATTTTTCTAATTCAGAGTATAATTATAGTCTGTCAAAACAGAAATCAGGCCAATATGGAAATTTCTGAGTGAAGCATTTTTTTATTTTTTTATTTTTATATATTATTGATTTAGACTTGTTGAATGTGACGTTGAACAATAGGTAAATGTAGCTCTGGTCATACTGGACTGAGGTCTCTGATCTAAAATACCATACAGTGTTTCTACTTAATATTGCAGTGTCAACACATGTGAAGAGTGATTAAATTATTTGCTATGAGTTTTGTATAGAAGAAGCTTGTGCACATCAGGTTTTCGAGATGGCATGTGCAGTCAGTCAGGTAGTGTTAAAAATGCCAGTCCCTAGAGGAAAAAATAGAAAACCACTGAGCTAGGCCACTAAGACCTTACAAGGGTAACCACTATGGCATAGAACACAGACAGCTTGTGTGTGTGTGTGTGTTTTGTGTGACAGAGTTCAGCTTTAAGACTTCATATGAACAAACTCAGGGACTATCACCAGAGGCTTTTCTGGGTGTGTGTACCTGTGTATTTTCTGTCAGTTTTGACCCTGTACTAAAGTTGTGGTTGTATTCTCAGTGAGAGCGTGTGTTTTATCTCTGTATCTGCGTCAGTGTGTCTCCTTCCTAATGACAGCCAGTGGTGTTGAGATTCAGTCCAGAACACATAAAGGTAAACTTCCCATCCTTTAGAGCAGTATATCTGAGAGTGTAGCTGGGACCCAGACTGGGCTGTGAGTCTTTTTTACTGCATATTTAGAGAACCCAGATGCTGCGGTGAGGTAACTCAACCTCATACTTCCTGTGATGAAAATTCAAAAATGTGTGGTCTTCACAACAGTTTTTTTTTCTTATTGTTGTAATATAGATCTCTTTAAAATTCGAAAGCTAAAACATTCAGACTAAAATGAATAGATAAGAATTTGTATCTGGTTTAATTGTCCATTTTTAAAATCACACAACTTAAATATTTGCTGTGAAGTTGTCTCCCCTTCCCCTGATGTTTTTATTGCTGTATTATGTTTTATTTTTTCTCTGACTGAATACAGCTTTGAGGCTAAATGGAGAGACGTGGGGGTCAAGTTGAGATGCAAATTTGATGTTTTGTATGTATAATTGGGGGCTGGTCAGGGAGACGATTTATGAACTTATTTCAGGAATGAAAATGAGAGTGGTCACGGAAACAGATCCAGTGTTGAACACTGCCTTCAGCACTGACAAAGTTAAAATTTCTGGAGGAATCAAGGACAAGTTTGTGGACATTTTTGAGTTAACTTTGGTGTTCTTCTCATGAGTGTGTGTGTTTGTGTATGCTAATTAATTCTCAACTTTATTTCTCTTCTCATTTTCCAGAAAATGCAGAGTCTGCAGAGCTGAAACAGTTCTTTGACCTGAACTACTCTCATATCTACTATGTCTTCTTTGAGAACTTTGTCACCATTGAGGTCAGCCTCAAGCAAAAAGGTAAGTTTTAGTCACTGTCAACGTCAGGAACCGAACAATTAAGATGAGCTCTGATTGGTCAACTTTCACAGTGTAGAAGTAAAGAAATGTATCATTGCTATTTAGCCATGTCATTGTGCTTTCTTTCACACTGTTTGTGTTTCAGGTCACAAATCTCAGAGGGAGGAGCTGGACTCCATCCTCTTCATCTTTGAGGTAATTAAATATTATTGCACATTTCTAATTAAAATTAAATTGTGAGAAAACAGAGGAAACTCTTACTAAATACTTAAGGCAACAAGGCTACAGAATGGAGCTCTGACATTATGTGATATTAAATCATTGAAGTGTTTGTGATTCCATGCACTCTTTCTGTACCACAGCAACCTGCTGGCAGTAACCCCAGACTTAAACCACTGACATTTAGCAACACTCAGACCTGGGTGGTGGAGTAGCCAGGATAAGATAGCCGAGGCAGTGTGTGTATGTGTGTTACTGACCTCCATTTGGCCCCTCATACACTTTAAATTCAGAACAAGACTGGGCAAATCACAATTCCAGTACTTGGATAAAAGAACGTGCCTAATATGGATTTCTTTGATTAGTTAAAATTAGAGCTGGACAACAAAAGTAAAGTTTATAGAGTTAATGACTAGTTATAAATAGTAGTCTTAAATGTATCCAAATAGCATTTTTTTTCATCATTAAATTGTTTGAACAACCAACCAAACAGTAACATCTTTAGTGTGATTCATGGAAGGTGGCTCAACGAAAGAAATATTGCTTTTTTGACAGAAGAAAGTGTCGCTCAACACTTTCTACACCTAGAGAATCATTTATGTTGCGGACACCGTCGTATTTTATCATGCAATGTGACTGAGTATTGTCAACGTCACAATAGAGATAGTATTTTTCAAACCACACCAGTTCCAACCTTCATTCTGTCCACAGAAGCAGCCGTCTGTCAGCAGCAGCTCCTTGGGAGCTGAGAGCACAGCAGTAATCTAAACTGCCTTCACCAGGCTGACTGAGAGCAGACATTTACTGAACCAAAACATTTTCATGTCAGCTCCACAGGAGGCAATCAACAGCTTTTGTATTTATTGATTCATTGGTTTTATTTCCCAGTCCACCGTAGCAAGTGAGGGGAATCGCCCTATCATAGACAGCGACTGCTGATAAATCCATGTAGATACGGTTAGTAAAAAACATAAACAGCGGGACATTTGTGTGATATAACAGCTGTTAGCGCAGATTAGGCCTGCATTTTGTCAAAGGTGACAGAAATACACTCAGAGTATGAAAAACAAAGAGTTACCCTGGAGTACGCTTGAAAACCTTTTGCTGAAGCATAAATCAAAACCACACGCAACCGTTTAATTTCTGTCGAGCAACACTCATCAAAAGTGTCAAGCACTGTACCATAAATTAGCCGTAAAACATCAATCATATTATACACAGTATCATTACACAGTAGATTTTAGATTATGTTGTCTGTCCATCCGTCTGTCTGGGTAAATATATAAAAGTTGATCATAACACATAAAAATTGAAAAATATTATAAGAAATAATCATAATATTCTCCCTTTTTTTCTCCAGAAAATCCTTCAGCTCCTGCCAGAAAGAATCCAGAGCCGATGGCAGTACCACAGCATCGGTAACTCACAGAAAACTGCCCACAATGCCTTTCCTGAAACAGATTACAGTTGTAGATCACACTGTTGTTTACAGCAGATCACGTGTATTGTTGAGTCAGGTGTAACCAGTTTTGAGCAGTGCAGCCGCTCACATGATAGATTTTTTTAATCTAATGCCAGACACTAGTTAGCATCAAAACTTTGCAAAGAGAAGAATGCAAGGCATGGTGCAGCTGTTGTCCTCATATCCTGCATGTATTTCACATTAGTACCAGGCTTGTCAAACTTTAATTTTCACTGACCGATCAGTAGGGCAAATGGCTTTTGCCCTTTTTCCTGAATCTGTTTGAGTTTATCAAGTTACAAGTTAATCAACATCATTATACTGTATATTTCGCAAAATGGCTAGTTTCCCTGTACACTGTAGTTCAAAATGTCCGTGCTGACATGTCTTTCTCTCTCAGGGCTGATCCTCAAGAAGCTTTTGCACACTGGGAACTCTCTGAAGGTACTGCTCTTATTCACTGCTAACTCTGTGTCAACCTGTCAGTCATAGAACTCACAGCCTCCTAAGAGGACATTTACAACCTCCTCTCGTTGACAGTGTTCAATAGGTACATCGTTTAGCATTTCATCATCAATAATAAAATTCTGGGTGTATTAATTTTTCTGATATTAGAATTAGGGATGCATTATAATATCAACACTTCATTGGTATCAACCGATAAAGGCTTTGAAATTGCGACCTGAAATGAACATTTTCTGCTGATAAGATGACACTTAAATAAAGCACACATGATGTGAACTGTTAACTAAGTGGTTTTCTTATTTTGCCTGGTTAATGTTGACACTTAGAAAGGAATTGTATGTCTGCAGCTGACAGTGGGCTATTATAATAAAAGTAGGCATAATAATATGTTATTTCCACTGCAGGAGAGACTTGCGGTTCACTGCAATTACATGGAAAAAACATCTGCATATATTGGCATCAGCAATCAGCCAAAATGAGTTTGAAAACATTGGCAAAAATCAAATATCGTGCATTCACAATTGGTATCATTGCTGATTGTCACTAATCATACTACATTTTACAATGTGTACACCATTTTTCATTCTGTGGGAAATTATGTATATTGCTGCATGAAGGAATATTTAGTGATTCAACACTAACACTAACTCCTCATGCCTCATCTGTCCCTCTCATCTCACTGTAGATCCGTCGTGAAGGTGTACGCTTGTTCTTGCTGTGGATGCAGGCGTTACAGAGTAATGCAGGGCGTGAGCAGCTCTGCATGTTTGCCTGTTTGATTCCTGGCTTCCCAGCTCCACTCTGCCACGGGACCCCACGCACCCTGGACACTCTGATCAACCCACCGCTGAGTTTAACAGAGAGTTAGTAGAAGAAACACACACACACACACACACAGTGGGGCCAGGTTGATAAATGTTCAAGACAAGACATAATATCTTGGATAAGATTTGGAACCCCATAAATGTTTTGCGCAATGAAGACAAATGTATACATTGTATTAACAACATATTTGATTAATTGTGATTGAAACATTAAATCTCTGAATTTCTCCCCTGCAGCTCAGGTTACTCCAGAAGAGATCACTCCATTGGTTCCTCCCCAGTCAGGTGACAAGAACCAGGAAGACCTCACTGCTTACTTTTTAGAGGCTCTTCTCAAATACATGGTAAACCAGGTATTGTCATCATTTCCTACTAACACAGCTAACACTACATAATTACACTTTTGCAAATGTTGCGATGCATTACTAATGTCACTAATGCTGAACATGGGAGAAACACATTAGTATTAACTCTGCCACCATGTACTCACATTATCACGTACAGAAACTTGATGGTCGAATTATTCATCTAATCCCTTCCTGGTATCACTAACTTCTTTAAATACAAATTTCAACCCTTATTGATGCATGCGAACACTGTTCTTGTATTTCCTCTTCTTGCTGCTATCACACACATACATGCAGTTATACACACACTGATAACATTCTCCCGTAAAACAATGGTGCTCTTCTCTGCTCGACACTATTTTGTGTGTGTATAATGCTCTCTTTGTAACACAAGCTTGTTTGTCTTTGTGTGTCTGTGTGTGTGTGTGTGTGTGTGTGTGTGCGTGTGTGTGCGTGTGTGCGTGCGTGTGTGTGTGTGTGTGTGTGTGTGTGTGTGTGTGTGTGTGTGTGTGTCCACCAGGCCAAGTCTCTTGAGTGGCGTTGTAAAGACAACCATGAGCGTGGCTTCAGCTTCCTCTTTGGTCACTTTAGGAAGTTTTACCTTCCTCACATCTTTCCCAACTTCGCCATGGAAACTAGCCTCTATAATCCAATACTAGGTTAGTTACATACAGTCTTTAGTAGCTACTGGATATTGTCAGTCCAGTTGCTCTTTTGAACACATTGCACAATAATGTTGTATTAGTGTCACCACATAAATTAAGATTTTCCTCTGTCCCTGTAGACGTGCCTCCGATGCGTCCTAAGCCCTACTACAGCATGGTGCGCAGGGAGCAAGATGGCGGTGAAACATTGTACTGCACCAAGGAGAGCTTCCTTCAGGCCCGAGTCATCTTCATCCGCTGGCTGGTCTCCTTCTGGCTCGAGCCTCGACCCAACACACAGACACACATCCCAGGAACAGAGGGCGAGAATGTCCCTAAGAACATACAGGTGACACACATAGTTTGGCAATAGACAGGGTGTGTGTGTTTATTATCGATTAATCTACATAATTTTCTAGATTAATCAATTACTTGATTCTGTATAAAATGGTGAAAGATGTCCGTCACAGAGTCCAAAATGACATGTCTGTTGTCTAGCCAACCAACAGTCCAAAACTTCCTGACAAAAGCCTCACGTGTTTAAAACAGCAAATATGAAGGATTTATATGATATTAGCCTAAAGGTATATTAAATAATATGAAAATATGCCATTCCAAACACCACATTACTGCATAACTGAAAACACATCAAGATGTTACTCAGGAACTATCCACAAATATTTATATGAAACATTACTTTCTGATTTGTATTTATTTTCTTGCCTCGTTGTAAAACCCATATTTTCACCTCCAGCGAGCAGCAGCCGGACTGGCAGCTCGCTCTGCAGGCAGCTCAGACGACAGCGGTGGAGGTGGGATTCGGTCTGACAGCCACCTTGAAGGCAGCGGGTGCTCATCTGGATCAGGTGGAGGCAGCATGAGCATATCAGGGGGTACAGGGGCTGGAGGTGAGCCTGAACAAAGCCACTCCAACACATCCACATTGACAGAGAGGGAGCCCAGCTCCTCCTCGCTCTGCTCTATGGATGAAGAGCAGCTGACGGACATGGAGGTGGTGAGGAGAGTACTGACCAGCTCCAGAACCAACGTCAACTTCATCACTGAGATCTTTAGACAGGTGAAGGAGGAATAACTTCCTTTTTTAAAGAGAGTGGGGAGGTTATGTGTCGACATTTGACTAACACTTTCATATAAGGTTATCTTCACAGGAGTGGATCTAGAAGGTATTTTTATGTGCAGTGTTATTAGTCCAAATGTTTTTTCTGTTTC
Source organism: Hollardia meadi (assembly GCA_037974645.1). Taxonomy (NCBI): domain Eukaryota; kingdom Metazoa; phylum Chordata; class Actinopteri; order Tetraodontiformes; family Triacanthodidae; genus Hollardia; species Hollardia meadi. The sequence continues at coordinate 138,279 of JBBPCS010000508.1, read as the reverse complement.
TGTAATATTTATTTGGTCTTTTACAGCTATTTTTCTTTGGAGGATGCTCTACAATATATATTCGAAAGTAATAATATTTATGTCTGTCTCTACCAATGTAGGCATTTCTTCTTCCCATGTGCGAAGCTGCAGCGATGCGGAAAGTGGTCCGTGTTTACCAGGAGTGGATCTCCGTGGAGGAGAGGCCAGTGTTTATGAAGGAGCCAGAGGAGGGCCCCTATCCCATAGCAACAGGTGGCAGTCTGGATTCAGGCTCTCAGCTCGGAGACAAAGAGGATGAGGTGAGGAAGTTCCTGAAATCAGTCATCAAATCCTTAAATGATTCAAATGAATGTGACCAGACTTTTTTTTAAGTGATTCAGTATGTAAGCTGGGTTCGTCTGACCAGCCCACTAACAGGCATTTTCCCAGTCGGTCTCAAAGAAAAGAAAGGGTGTTAAAGGGTAGGGCAGCTATTCCGTCATCCTAACAATGTTGGGGAAGCTACTTTGAAAGCATAGCTTTGCAAGCTACCAATTACTTCACACTGAAATAAGTTGAACTACAGCAAAGCTGCCCTCTGGAGAAATATAGTTTGGTTAACTGAAGCTAAGTACTTTAAAAAAAAGTTTAAAAAAAAAAAATTGACAATGTGAAATGATATGAAACCGTAACAAAATATGATATAGTCAATTGAGTTTATTGCAAAAAATGTGCTCACTTATTCACAGGTCATACATAAACAAAAAAATAAAATACCCCACTATTCATGGTACAGTGCAAGGAATGTCAGCTCCACCAGTCAGACAGCTGCCTTCCAGAAACTCAGTTCAGGTGAGGGTATTGCACCAAACAGGATTACTCAGGTAACCAGGTACCTAAATAATCAATACATATGACTAACTGATACTTAATATATTTAAGCTTAGTTTTACAAATTCATATTCAATTCATTAAAAAATAGAGGCAAATCTTTTTCGCAGGTGAGCTGACGATCCAGCTTCATCCATAAAACTTTTAAAAGGACAAAATTGCAAGGAATGTTATATTTTTGTCATAAGCAAATCTGGTTTCTGTATTATCTGACTAAAACTAAATGAGTACAGAAAAAATATTTAACTTGCACCTTTTTAGACTGTTTAACCAACTTTAGTGCTGGTCAGAAAAATGGGCCTCATTCCATTGTTTTATGGCCCAAAAATGTTTGTAGTTTCAGCAATTACCTACACAAATAAATGGCAAAAAGATAATTTGATGATGTGAATCACTATGCAAATGTGAACTCAGATGAACTCAGAGCAAGGTACTGCAAAATGTAGTTAAACTACTATGTCAGTCATATGTAATTTACTACTCCAAACATATTTATTAGGAATAAATAATTGAATTAGTTTCAGCCCAGTTTTAAGAGAACGTGTGCATTTACCTGCATACTGTATTTTAGGTAAACTTACTTAACTTAAATTTTGTGTGTGTTTGTTTTTTCTCTCTTCACCAGGGAATGAACAAGGCAATTGACAGTGAATTGCTGGAGTACAGCGTTCATGCTGGAGTTCAGACTACACTGCAGGTATGGTCCTCACACACTTAAAATATCTGTCTGTCCATTTCATACATACACACAAAAGTCTGTTGTTACTGCTCTCGCTTTACCTTATAGAAACGTCTTTAAGAAATAGATTGTGGACCTATTTTACATCCCACCTGCTTGTCTACTTGTCAGGTTTTCATCACCCACTCGTCCAATGTTTTCCTCCTGGAACCAGCCAATGACATCAAGATCCTTTTGGAGGAGCATGTAGACATGTGCAAGAGAGTCTTGAATATCTACCGGAGCCTTGTCATGCATGAGACCATGGACCAGAAAACATGGTACAAAGAAAAAAGAAGCTGCACAGGCACCAGATACACAATAAATCACACTTGTTACTGAGAACAAATATTTACTTGTTTTTTAATGTATTTATTTGTAGGGAGCAAATCTTACTTGTTCTGCTGAGGGTGACCGAGTCGGTGATGAAAAGACCTCCATCCATCATGCCCCAGGGCAAAAAGAACTACACACTGTCAGGCAGACTGGCTGGACCTATCTTTCAGGTACATTTCTATCAGTGTATCAAACTGGCCAGATATTCTTTTTCATAGGTACCTAACATACAGTCTTTTGCAGTATAATCCAGAGTCTTAAATGTCCAGAATATCAATGAATCTATGGGAAGATTGCAGTCATAGAAGTCAATAAAATTGCTATTGTTTACAGCAACACAGTTTCTGGGAGACGACCTAGCTTATGGTGCTATAAATACTTAAAGATCCCCTCCACACATGTATTAAAGCATTCATAAAAATTCTCTAGTATGTGTCTGACACGGTTTTTGCAGGTAAAAACGTATAATTACCACATTAAAATCCTTAAAATGGCACCTATTCCTTAGTAAAAAAAAAAAATCCAAAATATATAAATATGCAAATATTTTTAATTTCACAAGTTGAACTGCTGGACAGAAGATGTCCAATATAATTGACTACAAAGACAGACATAACAAAAATGTACCTTTCCTATTGCAAGTGTGAAGTAGGTTAAAACAAAGGAGTATTTGAATATGATCTTGGTCTCGACTCTTATCTACCTTCACCTCTTCTGTTCAGAATATGATAATGTTTGTAAACACAGTTATAACAAGTCCTGCTTGCACAAGGGTGTGAATTGTAAATTTTCTGAATACCGTCATGAAGATTGATAGTGCCCAGGTATGACCCATCTGACTAGTATTTAGTTCTGTTGAGTAGCTGGAATATAATCTTTTCTATTCTAACTTTCTCTCATGTCATTCCCCTCTTTCTGTACAGACGCTCATAGTAGCCTGGATTAAGGGCAACTTAAATGTCTACATCAGCAGAGAATTGTGGGACGACCTCCTCTCCGTCCTGTCCTCTCTTACCTGCTGGGATGAACTGGTCACTGAGTGGTCACTCACCATGGAGACCCTCACCAAGGTACTGGAAGTTATTTTGATTATAGTATCATCCAAGCATTATATCCACACTGTGTATGAAGATGTTGAATTAATCTAATGTTTTAATAGAAATTATTTCATTTGATTTCACTACCTTGACTAAAATATGAACATGTTTTATTAATGCTTTTCTTTAAAAAAAAAAAAGAAAAAAAAAAGAGCAGGGCAGTTCCTGACTACGACATTCGAGTCATTTTAGAATTCGAAGAGAAAAATAATGAAGGAAGCAGTAGTTTCAGTCCTGTTTCCATGCCTGTTAATTTCCCCTCTGTGTTGACTTCATGGTTTTCTATCTAAGTGTGATACTATTGAGCCTGTTTTTCATTGGTTCAATACATTTGCAAGTTACAACTTGTGATGGCTTGGATTCATCTTGTTCTGTGTGTCTGGACAAAATATTAATCTTAGTTCCTCAGCTCAATGCAGATATATTATTTCTTAATCTTAAACTATTTGAACTAATTTCTGTCGTCATCAGCCATAAACCATCCCTCCATGATCGAGGTGGAATAACCATTTCATTATATTTTTCGTGTGTTCTTAACCAGTGTGTTAAAATAAACATGAAAGTGTTAAAGTGTGTATGTCTTGGTGTCTTAGGTGTTGGCCAGGAACCTGTACACTGTTGATCTGAATGAGCTGCCTCTGGATAAACTGAGTGAACAAAAACAGAAGAAACATAAAGGAAAAGGTTGGTCTGTCACGAGAGAACCATCAAAGCATACCGAACTTCCTACCAGCATATCTGTCATCCCGAGCTCATTAATATTTAAGATAATTACAATCTATCTACACAACATAATCCTTAGTTTCATATCTAATATGCTAAAAGTCAAAGATGCAGACACTCCAGCCTACACTTTCTATAACTTTGGCTGTCAGCAGTTGACCACAAGGAAAGTAAATAGAATATAGTTGTAAGTTGGACAATATAAAAATGTACACAATATGAAATTATCCAGAAATATGAGATCAAATGAAAGTAACCCAGGAAGAGTTGGTATAGTTAAAAATGAAATGACTAATATGAAAGAAATGATGATGTGCATCATGTCTGTACACTAACTAGACCTTTTCCTTACACATAGTATCAGTGCATAATCACAGATGGAGGTAACATATCTGAAATAAGTACCATTTAAAGTGCAGCGAGACATTCTGTCCCACTCCCATCCATCTGCACTAGGTATAGGTTCAGAGGGCCAGCGACAGATTGTGGATCGTTCCTTCTCTAAAGGCTGGAGCAGAGACCAACCGGGTCAGGCGGCAGCCATGAGACAACGCAGCGCCACCACCGCTGGCTCCCCAGGCATTGAAAAGGCCAGGAGTATTGTCCGCCAGAAGACTGTAGGTCAGTATACCTCCTCTTCAATGACTGTCCTCCTCCTGTGTGTATGTGTATGAATTATGAGTTCAAAGGCCAGAAAACTTGCAGCCATTGTTTTGTGTATTTCTGTTAAACTGGCTGGCGTGTGTGTGTGTGTGTGTGTGTGTGTGTGCGCGCCCCCCCCCTGTCTTTCCTCAGGACACTAAAG
>JBBPCS010000508.1:120244-133648 GCA_037974645.1 Hollardia meadi | reverse complement strand
CCATTGTTTTGTGTATTTCTTTTAAACTGGCTGGCGTGTGTGTGTGTGTGTGTGTGTGTGCGCGCCCCCCCCCCTGTCTTTCCTCAGGACACTAAAGACATCTCCTCTTTCTTCTTAAGTCAGTTTTATTTGACTTGATGTCTCCTCTTGTTTCCCGTCTGACAGGAAGTTGCAGTGTATGCTTAGTGTCATTCCTTCTCCTTAGTAGAGTCTTGTTTATGCAAAGCCTTCAGCTGTGACCATTGGTGTTAAAAAATGGTCATAACACCACAGTGTACTGAAATACCAGTTTTAGCTTGGAGCAAGACAATGACAGCTCATGATAAACACAAGCGAGAAGAGAAGTTGGGATGTTGAACAAGTTTAGAGGAGCTGAAAACACATTTAAAAAAACTGTAACTGTAATGCCAAAATTTAAATAATAATATTTTACGTTAGCCATATTCGTAAAAAAGTAATATTGTTGGAATTTGTTACCAGCTAGCACTTCATATACTGTAAAATGCACATGCTTTTTCTTTAATTGCTTAAAAGCATGTATCAACAAAGATCTTTCAAATTACAATACACACTAGATTTCAGAAGATGTTTGCCTTTCATTTATTACAGGATTTTTTTTCAATAAATTAGGTTCTTCTCCAGTGGTCAGTGATAATGATACAGGCATAAACTGACAGTGTGATGGTATACCACAGTGGACTCTAAGAAGCAACCAATTAAAAGAATACTGTTGGCAGGTTGTCTGTAGGGCCTCAAAAATCTAAAAATATCCATGTAATACATTTAATACCCCTAAATAAAAGGGCCATTGCCTATTTTAATTTGCTGCTTTTCTTCTCTGTAAACTGCATTTTATGTGGTTAGGAACCACTTGTACAAGTGTAAAAATGTCTTTTTCTGTGAGAACTACACACATGCTGACCAACGTTCTTGCAGGTGCACAGTTGTTATTGTTGCATTTTTTCAGTTGCATATTCAACTGTGAATGTATTGAAAAAATCATAGTCTTGGTCAAACTAGCAGATAACCTCACTTTGTTTTGTCTTCTAGTTTATTTGGCCTAGCATTTAAAAAAATACAGTTCTCCTGTGTATCGTGTTCTGAAGAGGAGATTTGAGCTGCCACCAGCGAATCACTGTCCCACCATCTTTCCTCTAGAGCTAACCCTGTCTCGCTTCTCCTTCACCTTCCCTGTCTCCTTCCCCCCTCTCTGCCATTCCTTTTTTCTACACTGTCCTGTCACCTGTCTTTCTTTTCATTGATTTGATGTCTTCTTCCCAACTATCTATGCTTTGCCTCTACTCCATAAATCATTTCTGATTTTCATCTATTTATTTCTCTCAATCTTCTCCTTCCTACACTTCTTCAATTTAAACCTGGAGTGCGGTAATTTTTTCATTCAAACGAACGTCTGTTATCTTCAAGCCCTTGACAAAAGAGTTCAGTCAATGCTGATTAAGTCAATCACCGCCGAATAAATCTCTCTGTATATGGCAGTATAATGGAGTTTGAGTGACTTTCCCACGCTAGCTCATTGTAGTGATGCGTTTTAGCAAAGATTGGTTTCCAGAGCAGAAGGGAGGAGCAACCATGTTGACAACTATAGCCTAAGGCATCATAATCTCAATAGTACAGTATTTGTTTTATTACTCTCACTGCCAGAAGAGGGAAACAGAAGGTCCGCACTGCAGGTTTACCTTGTTATTTTCTGTCTTTATTCCATGTTATCTACAATCTTTATTTTTTCTGGTCTTACTTTTGACATGCCAACATTTTCATTTCTTCACTTTTCCATCTTCACTTATACATCCACCAATCTTCCATTAACCTCTTCAACTCACTTGTTACTGCAACAATACCCCCTTTTCTCCTCCGGCTTCCTTCTTTCATCGCCTTCTTTTCTTTCTTTTTCTGTCTCACACTCTCCCCACCTTATTCTGGCTGTCTTCTATCTTTCCTTCCCATATCTTCAGCCCTGCGTAGCTGTTCTACGGGGGATTCTCTGCTGTCCTCAGCCTTTATCCGCAGTGCTAAGAGTGCTCCTGCTCTGGCTCCGCCTCTTCCTGTCCTCCTCCACCACCACCACCACCCTTTACTACCCCCCCTTGCCGACCAGCTGGCAGGTACACACTCTTTGCACTACCTGCCTGCCTACCTGCCTACCTGCCTGCCTGCCTGCCTCCTCTCTGCCTGTAGACTTTACTTGTGGCCTTACGTCTGTCAGACTGAAACTTTATGCCTATCTTTTGATTGAGTGTCCTTTTGTCATTAAAAGCAAGAATTTGCATGTGATCCATCAGGAATCATACAGCCCTTCCCTTTTTGACCTGTAACAGGAATGATCAGTGTAATTTTGAGAAATGCTTGTTCATCAGTGATGCCTCATTCTTCTGAAGCTGTGCAATAATAATCTGATCAGCACTGCTTGACATTTTGCATGTGACAAATGGATGATCAAAGCATATTGTGAGTCATTTTTGGGGTTTTTTATAGATAGAGAAATATAGAGAAATGGAGAAAATTTTGTGAAACTTCCTAGTTGGGCTGTTGTCTCAGTACAATCTTTAAATCATGTCCTCGACAGCCTTCCAAAGTCATTATGGGCATTGTTGTTTTAACATTAATTGCTACTGTACATTTGAATTTTGCCGAGTGAGAGAATAAAATATTGCCTAGCCGGTACCAAAGAATATCCTTTTGACTTTGATCTTCAAACTCTCTACCTATGGTATTTTAATGAGAATTCATTTTTTTTACAGGTAGAGAGAGACAGCTTGTGTGTCTCTGTTTCTGTTTACATGTCTGCATGAAACTTGACCTACCTGTTTTTCTGTCTGCTTGCTGCCTGTTAACCTGCATCTTTTACTCATCTGCCTGCCTGCACACATGCATGTCCATCTGTCCTGTCTTGACCGCCTTCTGCCTGCACTATTTTCTGCCTGTTTCCAGCATTTATTTCCGCTTCTTTCTGTTCTCGACTGATGTCATGTGGTTTTTGTTTTATGTGATCTGTTCTTGGGATGGCATTTAATTCGACTCCTCGCCTTCTTTTCTGTAGACAATGGTGATGATTTTACTTTATCATATACTCTCCTCAAGTGATTTTACTTAGATATTGTTTTCTTTTTGTTTGTGTGTTTACTTTTGGTGTGTTTTTTGTTTTTCTTACAATTCAAAATCTGACAAAATGACATCGATTAACAAAGAGTGAGTGCTTGCCCTTTTTGGTATGACTTTGTAAGCTTAGCATAATCTGTCTTTGTCTTTTTCAAATGATTGTTGCTTCTCATTATATACCCACAAGTCAGTTTCGATGCGAATGATCTCACTCCTGAAAGTTAAGAACATTGTTAAAGCAGACATTGGGGTGGTTTTTGTTTTTGTGTTGGGTTATACTGTAAATTGTCTTCTTGGTAGACAGTGCTTGCTGGTTGAGATTGACGAAGTTGTAACAAACTGTCTTAAACACCATGAATGCTGCTCTGATTTGTTAGCTGTATCTACAATTAGGGATGGTAATAGCTGATAACTAAAAAATTCCCATTATCGGTCCAATATAGATCGTGCATCTACAATGTGGCACCCATACAGACAGATACTCACTTTGACTTTAGATAAAGAAAGGCAAGTTTAACAATTAACCAGACAGGAGTTTATCAGTTTCTACTTTTTATCGTAAGGCTTAACAGCAGACAAACAGATTTAGTTTTAGGACCCACATCCCAGCTTGATGATTAACCATAGGATGTACATTGAGACAGACCATAGATTGGATTGCTTCAGCACACACTTCTTAACGCACAAACAATGAAATTAATAATACAATAATGTCAGGGTTTCATTGCTGTTAAGGTATCTTGTTGCATCTTTGTTTATTTAGAGGTTTTGTTCATTTGTGTTCGTTTACATGAATGCATTCCTGTTAACCCCTCCACTAACCTCACTCCCATTCCTTCATTCCAATTATCAGACCTTGAGGACCCGCCAATCACGCTGACATCACGCACCTCTCGGATGCGCCACTCCTCCCAGAGCGACGATGCCCCTCCTACCTCCTGTTCTGAGGTCTTCCAGGGAGGGGCTTGTGACCTGGATGCCCCGGCCCCATCATCCCTCGCGAGAAGCAGCAGCGCGTCTGACATCATGGAGCCTTTCATCGCCGAGCGGGTCAAAGGTGAAGACCCCCAGAGGGATCCCGCTTCAATCCCAACCCCCCCCCACCACTCCACAACTTCTTTCTTACTTGCAGCCAACAGCCACGCAGCTCAACCACTCCCACACACCCCCACCTCCCCCTCCCCCTCCCCCTCTCCCACCCCTTACACCTTCTCTAATGGTGTTGTTGTCTCGTCCTCAGAGGGACAAGATGATGGTAGTGTTTATGACCAGTTCTGGCACCAGATTGGTTCTCGGAGCAAAGGCTCTAGTTCTGATTGGGTAAGTGACTGGGATTCTGCCTTCACCTGTTCATCTGAAAAGGAAATCAATGTTGAAGAGGGTGAAGAGGCTGAAATGGGGGCTGGAGTAGAGGAGGATGATTTATTCACCTCTATTAGGGACTACCTCACTCACAAAGGAGGTGAGTGGAAGGAGGAGGCAAGAGAGAAAGAAAGTTCTGGTCATGTACAAGAGAGTGTTGTAACTTTACCAGTACCTGTGCAAACAGGGGCAGCTAGAACACAAATAGAATACACAGGAGAGGTAGGAGAGGCAAGGCAGGCGGTGAGAGAGGACAGACAGACTTTTAAACAGGACAGACCGGTAAGTAAATCCGTGAGACATAGCAGTGTGGATTCAGCAGAGGAGAATGAGGGAGAGCAGCGGAGCATCTACGAGTGCCTGGAGTTGCAGTGCCAGTGGCCGTCAACCAATGCTAGGGGGAGTGCTAGCTTAGAAAGGCACACTGGGGAGAAAAAGGGAGGAGGAAATGCAGGAATGGCAGCAGGGTGGGAAGGGAAATGTGATGTGTGGAGAGAAGTAGGAGAAGAAAAACAAGATGATAAAGAGAGGACCAGTATCATCAGACAAGACACTAACACAGTAGAATCTAGCACTGAATCAAATCAAGCTCCCCAAACTTCTGAGACAACTAAGTCCAAGACGTTTCGTAGCAGTGCCAAGAGGCACCATTCTGGGGGTGTTCATGTTAGCTTCCGTCCCTCGACTGAATCGGTCCAGTTCCATAACCCCATTGACAGTAAAGAGGCCCACTGGAAAGCCAGGCTGCGTCGCCTCAGTCACTTCCACACACACAGCCACTCAGCTGGGGATAGGCCTGGGGCCGGAGGTGGGGCAGGGTCAGGTATAAAGCTGGGAGCAGGGGGTGCAGGTAAGTTTGGCTCTCTAGCTGGTATTAGCCATAGAGCAGGGACACATGAGAAATTGGCCACTGGGACGGATAACGGCGGGGCAGGAAACACTGCGATAGCTGGCGGTGTGGAAAACAGGGCTGGGACTGGAGGGGACAAGGACAGGCAACACCCTGGATCCTGTGTGGGGGCCAACCTGGGCCCTGAGGCTCACTCAGAGGTGTCATCAAGCAGTTCAGGTTTCTCTGGTGTGCCAGTACCAGGGGTGCGTGGCCGACTGGGACGTTCTGCCTTGCGATCTCGAGCCTCACGCTCACGCTCCCAGGAGCCCGGCAGCTCTGCCTCACGACACCACCAGGGGGCTCTCCTCGGTGGCGTCTATAAGACTGTGGTTCATGCTCTGTCCTCAAAGCCCCGGCCAAGAGGTCAGGGGTCATCCCAAGGCTCGTCGCCACAGAGGCAGGGCCGGGCCACCATGGGTGACGCATCGCTAAGAGACCTCTACTCCCACGTCCTGGGCTACTTTGGACGAAAGACGACTACGGCAGGTGAGGATCGGAACGAACGAAGTGATCACAAAGGACACAACAGATACAAAAACAACTTTGGAGAGACAAAAACGCACCAACAGACAAACACCAACAACTGTCTTTTCCTTTTTGGCTGTTTTTAACTGGTTTGTTATGATGGAATGATATTGTTTTGGCTGACACTCATCATCTTGCTGCTGGACTGAAATTCAAACTCCCTGTTGATGTGTTTCCTCTTGAACGTAGCCCCTCCTCCAGCCTGCCTCCTGTCAAGGACCCCCTCTCTCCTCTCATACCTTCCCACCTGTTCCACTACCTCGGAAGCCCTCTCCCTCCTCCTCCTGTCCTCTTTCTTCTAAGGGCTTTGGGATTTTAACCTCCTCCCCCCTCTTCTCCACCTCCTCCTCCCTCTCCTCGATGTTGCATGCGGCCTCCTCGTGCCTCCTTCGTCTCCTGCCCGGACTCAAGCCCCTCTTCAGCTGCACAGGAGGAAACAAAAGTATGCCTGTAGAAAACATAAAAGCACCGATGAAACAGACTTGGCTATACCCCACAGAAAGCCACCAGATGTTTGTCATTTTCCATTTCCATTTTGATTTACATGAGTAGATATGAAAGTTAAGTTTATAAAGATAAATTAGTGTGTGATCAGTGATGAATATTTTAGAAAAGCAAACACTACTTTCTGCATGTCAACACATTGCTGTAGTTCATTCTCAGACCACTAGAGTGCAGCATAAGACATTATGTGAGAATGGCCACTTTGATAACAGTGGTACATACATAGAATTTGAATGGATAAGAAAAGGTTTGCACTTTCAAATCTACAGTCTTGAATGGTTCTTTGCCTTGCACACTGCCAGAAGATGCCATCAAACATGGTGATTGGTCAAGTACACATTTGAATCAGCAGGACAAATACCCTTTTTCTATTCATTCTCATTCTTGGGGCAGCAGACTGTAGGACTTAGTTGAAGTAATTTTGTCTTGAGGATCAGATGTTTGACACGAGCACAGTGATTCATCAGCTGAATCTATGTTAATGTGGAAGTACTGTTGCACAGTCACATTTTTTCCTTTTCTTACTTTACTCAGGTGTGTTGCTTGCCAATTTGAGCCAAATGGCACCTACCAATCGTTTACGTGTGTGCTTGGTTTGTCTACTTTTGTGCCAGATGTGAGGAAATTGCCACATACGATAATACAGTAGAGGCCAGAATTATTTTGACATGATAGTATGATGATAATATTATTGCGTGGATAAACAACATTGACAGCAGCCTCACTTTTACAATTACAGTTAATTTAGTCAAGCCCCAATCATCTAGTATTCCATGCAGGCTTAAACCAGATATTATATGCTGTGACTGTCTGGTTGTCTGTTGGGCTGTGTGTTGAAATACTTAATCTCTATGACTGCTGATGGTTATGCATTATCCTTGTTCTATGAACACAGGTGGAGCTTAACCACACAACTTAACAGATCATAGTCCTAAAAATTTGCATGTATATGCTTAGCCAATTAGAACGAGCTTGCACAACCATAGGGGGAAATAAGCCATGTACCCATTTCTCTTCCAAGTCTTCAGTGACGAGTGAATTGACATTGAAACCTGTGTCCTTTATCCAATGGTGCAGCCTCTTGCACTTGGGTGTTATGTGCATTACTGCACTCCCTAATATTGTATTTATGTAATTCCTCACATTAGCTTTGAACCAAATCAGGAGTTAGAGTCTCCATCTTGAAATGAGCTGCGTCAACGTTACTGATTGGCTACAAAAAGTGCTCTTTTCAAAAGATGTGCAGTGTTATCAGCGTTGCGGTGTTTCTGATCCTGGTTTGGACTATCTCACTTACGAGAATAGCAGCCATGCCTCAGCAGCTGGTTCATGAGCTGGAAAGCTTATAGTATCAGTTTCAGTCCCTTAACTGCATAAGATGATAACATTACTGACAGAAATGGGCTCATGCTGAAGGGCTGAGCACATACAAAACATGGAAATCTTCAGTGCACGGATCTACAGAGACAAGTTGTCAAGTCTGTAAAGCTATGTTAGCTAACATCACAGCTTAGCATTTCTAAAGTGCTACTTTTTACTTGAACAGCAATGTTAACCTTTTCATGCTGTACTCCTACTGTGAATACATTCTGTATGTAGGCATGCAAGCATTAATTTAGTGGGCCTTTATCTAAATAGTCAAGCCAACATATTTTGCATATATAAATTTCGTTCCTATTGTTGGTGATGTCATGGCAAATAATCATCACAGTCGAATACCCTACCTATAGTCACAGCTATTTTCATGGGATTTTAACATCCAGCCTAGAAGATAAACTGAATAACCTTCCAGTTGTAAGTGTGGGATACACAGTGATGTTAAAAGTTAACGCTTGAGAAAAGTCAGTAACGACAACAAAAGTCAATTTTGGGTTGTTGGCAAGTTTGTTTGCTGCTAACTTCAGTTCCCTCCATATGGTCATAGCAGTGAGATGCTGATTCTTTTAACAAGCAGCTGACCTCTGTGGTTTGAAAGTTTCAACTTTGTTGCACATCTGACCACATCTGTGACAGACAGCTTCCTGCCCTGAGTGATAAAAAAATTGTGCCTGAGGGGCATTGATTTTTGAACATGGCCTGTCTTTCTGTGGTAAGTGGCCATGATCGAAGTGGAGGTTTACAGTCTGAAAACCTGCAGGAAAAATGTGCAGCAGGGTGAAATTTTCATCAGCTAGGTGGCAGCAAAGTAAAGATTTTCATTCGTTGTTCAGTAACTCTGAGCTTTATTGATCCTGGTATTGGGCTGGGGACGTAACCAGGCTCTGTCAGCTCTATTAGCCACAGGTTCAAGAAGTAAAGATTAGTTTGTTAATACTGCAGGCAGCATATTCATTCATCTGATTTGGGATTGATGAATGCTCTGTGCTCTGAGTGAACAAACTCACACGGTCTGCTGTCATTGCTACCACGCTAACAGTAACATAAATGCTTTAATGTAGGCGTCGGATATGCTGCCTGGTTGGACCTAACAAGGTGATACTATCACTCGTCCTCTCTGCATGGTGTGAATTAACTCCTGCATTGCTTTTCTGGTGGGTTTGCCTGCTGTGTTGTGGCTTTTTTTTAACAACCAGTCTTTTGCTAACTTCAGGGCCTACAGTACATACACATCAGGGCTGCTCCTACAACTCGGAGAAGGATTTTATTATAATATCTGAACTCTTAACTATCAGCAACACTGATTTAGAAAGGAAGTGAAACAGGCTAAATTTAAAGCAAATACATTCTAATAGACAATACACGGATAGCACAAATAGTATACTTTAATGGACTTGGCAAGTCAGACTTGATTATTTAATTATCTAACTAATTTCTCAAAGTTATTACTCAGTTTTGTTTCTTCGAGCTGTTTGTGTGGGTATGGATCTGTCATCATTGTGTGTTTATTCACTTCTTTCTCTATATATTTGTCAACATCTCACCTGTCTGTGTGCGCATCTGTGAATCTTCATCCCTTCTTTCATAATTTCTTTGTGTGCGTGTGTGGATGTGGGTGTCTTTGACCATCATCATATATCTGCCTCTAGTCAACAAAGAGGAGGTGGTCCAGAAGGCTCGTCCAGTCTCCAGTGATGTAGGAAGCACCAACCCAAACTTCTCTGACCTCATGGATGAGTTTATCCAGGAGAGACTGAGGGCCAAACGAACAGCGGTGCGTACAACACACACAGACACACACTGATAAAAGATTAAAGTTATGGCGTCACGAAAACTGAGAATCTGAAACTGCTTTCTTCTGGACACACAGGGCCGTCGTGGCAGCAGCCCGGGAAGTCTGGAGGTTCCCAGGGATCTGCCCGAGCTGCTAGAGGCAGGTCAGAGTCCTGGATCCCGACCCTCAGATGATCTCCGTCCTATTGATGATCCAGGGGTTCCTTCTGAATGGACTTCACCTGCAAGTGCCAGTGGCTCTGATGTCATCAGCTCAGACAGCCAGTCAGACTCCTTTAATGCCTTTCAGTACTCCACCTGCAAGTTTGATAGTAAGGAACAACTAATATATGCAAACGGAGGCACTGCTACAGAATTTTTTGACACATCTATATATAGAGATTTCCATAATTTGAGTTTACTGTGCATGTTTTATCAATATCAAAGATGTTGGACTAAGGCATCTCCTTTTCAATTTAATGTTTTTGATGCTTTCATTACGGTAACTTTAATTAATCTGATAAATGTATAATTCTCAACATCTTTTCATAGATTTTACCTTCAGTTCAGAAGCATGTGGAGGAGGAGCTGGATCTGGAGGAGGAGGCGGTCGAGGCAGCTCACTTGATCAGGACAGCCTGGGAGGGGGCGTGACCTGTGAAGAACATGAAGTAGCCAGTTTGACAACACTTCACCTCGACTCAGAGACCAGCAGCCTCAGCCACACTGTCACTGTTACTGGTAATGTACATAACCTAAAGATCATTCTAGCTACTGTATTTCAGCAGATCTTAATAGGGTAATGTTCATGTTTACACAAACCATCATCCTAAATATTACATATTATACCACATAGATAGTTGCATACTAATATGCCAGTTTTTCTGCATAGCAAATATAATTGGAATGTTAATTTATACATAGATTTTCACATCACATTTGTACCCATCTAAACACATGTCTTAATGGCCTTTTGCTGTTCTGTAAACAGTCTGTACATTTTCATCAGCACCCTTATAGATATAATAACGTCACTTAACAAGCAGGAGTTGTTTTTCAAATGTCTTTTTTTCCCTCCTTGTCATGTGTACTGTATATTTCCTTGTCCAGGTTCTGAGAGTGCATCTCCCATGCATTCCCTTGGGGGCTCTCGCTCCCAGACGCCCTCCCCTGCCACATTGACAGCAGAGCACACTGATCACACACACTCGCACACACACCTACAGCTGGACCAGAAGCTCCACAACTCTGTCCTGCAGACTCCAGATGACCTGGGTAATACTCGTGCATACACTCAAGCGTGTAGTCCCTTCTGCTAAGGTCTCAGACAAGAGTTACTGATCGATTCATTGACTGATTCTAGAAACCAGTGAGTTCCCCAGTGAGGACTGCAGCGTGATGGCAGGCGGCTCTCTAACTGGATGGCACGCAGATGTTGCCACGGTAATGTGGCGGAGGATGCTGGGTATCTTGGGGGATGTCAATAGCATCAAAGACCCAGAGATCCATGCTCAGGTCTTCGACTATCTGTGTGAACTGTGGCAAAACCTGGCCAAGGTGTGTACTGACAAGCACGATTACTGTGAACTATGAGACAACACTTTCTATAGAAATTGTGGGAGCTTTTTGTGTAAAATGGCACTTTTCTTTTCAGATAAGAGATAATTTGGGCATTTCTCTGGACAACCAGTCATCTCCCCCTCCCCCTGTTCTGATCCCACCCCTTAGAATCCTCACCCCCTGGCTCTTTAAGGTAGGTGTGAGATCACCATAGGACCTCTGATATTCATTACATTGCGATCAAGTTACACATGAAAATAAGAACGATCCGTTTTTACTTGTAGCCTTTATTTACTTATGCTCACATGTGTATATGAATGTGTGTGTGTTTTTCGCCAGGCCACCATGCTGACGGAGCGATACAAGCAGGGGAAGCTTCATGCCTACAAGCTGATCTGCAGGATCATGAAGAGGCGGCAAGATGTTTCCCCAAACACAGACTTTCTCACACACTTTTACAACATCATGCACCAAGGACTGCTGCACCAAGACCAGGTAAAGTGTGTGTGTGCATGTGCGTGTGTGTGTGTGTGAGACAATACACAAACAAACATTATATTTTATTGGTAGAAGTTAAAATAAAAAGTATGTTGTTTCCATATTAATGTTGATAACATTTTTCAAAGCACCTAAATACTGTATTTATCACTTTTGTGCTAAATAAACAAAATACTGCTTCAGATTAAAGGATGGGATATGGACTTTTTGTAAATATGCTCTACCTGTGACTGCTATAGCCATAAAATTGTGTTTAAAAAAGTACTGTGGTTTCTACAGGACATTGTGAACACCATCATAAAGCACTGCAGTCCCAGGTTCTTCAGTATCGGCCTACCTGGAGCCACCATGCTGATCCTGGACTTCATCATTGCAGCTGCTAGAGTCACTGACTGCTCATCACTCAATGTAAGAAACGCAGAAGCACCTTCATGCGCAGTGTTGTTTGCAATTATTCAGTTTACATGCCTGCACAGTACAAGCTGGCACAAAGATGTGATGTTTCCTCTGTCCTTCTGTCTATTTTCTTTTTGTCTCCATCCCTCCCCCTCCTCCTTTCCAGGCTCCCAGAGTAGAGGCCCAGATTCTGCTCGGATCGCTGGTGTGTTTTCCCAACTTGTACGGGGAGCTTCCAGCCCTCCATCCCACCACAGCCGAGGTGGTGCTTACCAAGTTCCCTGATGTCAAGGTAGATGGAAGAAATAGTATTTTGGGTTGACGGGCTGAGACAAGTCATCATGCCACTGCTCTGTCATTGGGCAGCATCATGGTTCTTTGTAATAGCAGAATTGGAAACCAAAGGAGAATAGTGAGAAGAGAGGAATAATGCTAAAAAAAACAACCATTCAACTATCATCTCTGTTACACACTACTCTTGCTAAATCAAAACATGTCAGCATGGTGTAAAGCTGATTTCTTCCATAACATTGTGTCAAACACCAAACTTTATCTACTTTGTGTGTAATCCACGCCTTTCTGCTGTCCATAGGGGGTCTCAGAACCAAACTAATAGGATAATATCTCATCAGTCTTTCATGTAACAGTCCAGAGCTATCTGAGTAATGTTGTTATTGTTGTTTTTGCTGTGTAAACTGTTAATGCCATGCGTGGCAGCATCTCAGGCCCGCTCACTGGTTTCTTTGGTTTCATACAAGGCAGAAACCTGTTTTGAATCAGTAAGCGATCATTAACATTGAGTGCAAGTGTGTGAATGTGTCTCAGGGTGTGTGTACATAAGTCTGTATCATGCCTGTGTGTGTATGATGTATATTAATAGCTCATAATTTAATTCCATTAATCACTTTTCTCATTATCTGAAAAACAATCTGAATGTTTCAACTCAAGTCATTCTCTTCATTGCTCACACCTGGAGGAAAGGTTAACTTTGTGTGTGGGACCTTTACAAGATG
Source organism: Hollardia meadi (assembly GCA_037974645.1). Taxonomy (NCBI): domain Eukaryota; kingdom Metazoa; phylum Chordata; class Actinopteri; order Tetraodontiformes; family Triacanthodidae; genus Hollardia; species Hollardia meadi. Next base: position 120,631 of record JBBPCS010000508.1, on the reverse strand, counting down.
TATGTAGATATTAACACAACACAGAGCCAGTGGTTTGTAGTGTTTAAGGCAAATTAATTTGTCTGTATGCTTTGTTCTTTAGGAGCATGTTATCAAAACCATCCTGACATCCGCCAGGGATGAACCCTCTGCTCCTGCTAGGTAAGTGTTGGTGTATTGTGTTAGTGTAACAGCAGGGCACCTGACTTCAGCTGATTGTGTTCAATTCTTGCCAATGTGTTTTTATCTTTTGTTAGTTGGTTTCAGTACATCTGTCCGTGTTCATTGACTCCAATGTACATAATTTGTGGGGCTTTTTATATAATGTATGTATTTCTCTGTGTGTGTGTGTGTGTGTGTGTGTGTGTGTGTGTGTGTGTGTGTGTGTGTGTGTGTGTGTGTGTGTGT
>JBBPCS010000508.1:109813-120144 GCA_037974645.1 Hollardia meadi | reverse complement strand
GTGTGTGTGTGTGTGTGTGTGTGTGTGTGTGTGTGTGTGTGTGTGTGTGTGTGTGTGTGTGTGTGTGTGTATGTGTAACAGCATGTGTTTACAAGTTGCTCACACTGTATATTTATTTTGTTTTGTTAGGTGTGTGGCTCTATGTAGTCTGGGGATCTGGCTGTGCGAGGAGCTGGCTCATGGGACTCAACATCCACAGATTAAAGACGCTCTCAACGTCATCTGTGTTACTCTGAAGGTCTGTCACAACGCTGCACTGCTCTAAAGCACTTTGGTTATGTTACATCCAGGCTCTTAAATCCAACTTCTTGAACTTAAAACACAAACTATAAATTAGTCTAAATTAAACCGAAAAGGGTCACATGTCAACCCAGCTGAATAAGATGATCTCATGCAGCCATTGGCCTTTGCCTGTTCTCAAACTTTGTCCCCGCTGACCATGGTGCTCGCTCTGTCTCCGACTGTGATCCAGTGGGATCAGACCAAAGCAATGATTCTGTATCAAACAAACCGCTGATTGGCCGCCTGTTACACTGATATACACCACACTGGTAGTGTCTAAACATCTGTTCCTTTTCTGTCTGGGTGTTTGATTGTGCCTGCTTTAGTTTAAAAAAACAAAAACAAAATTGGTAAAACTTGATGATTAACTAAAATAATTTATATTCCCATTGAATAAATAAACAAGTTGAATATATTAATGTAGCTTTAAATTAAAACCATTAAAGCAGGTAAAAATCATCGCCCAGAAAAAAAGAGAAGTGCTGAGAACGGTGTCGAGGTCAATGATGATTCCCATATACTCTGTGGGGAATCTTTTTTTTTTTGGATAGATTTAGTTACCTCTGCGATTTACAGCTGGTCTACATGTGGTTATTGATAGTGATGCGTGCAAAACACTTGACGCTACAGTATATCGCTCCTAAATGACAGACAGTTAATGTGACCCCTGAGTTTGATGTCACACAATGAGAGAACTAAACTTTGGCTTTGAACTTTATGCGTTGCATGGTTAGGCTGCTGCAATCCAGCATTATACTGTATGGCTTTTTTTCAAACTCTGAAGTGATCATACCTACACTATATAAGAACTCTAGTTCTCTTTAATGGACTTAATTGGAAAATGCCGCACAAAGACAATCAATGGGATTATCTTGCAGCTCAAAATGAGGGAGGATGAAACTGGTTACAAGCACCAAAATACTGCCTGAAAACTGGACATATTGGGTGTCAATGTGTTTAACATGGCGGGGTGCATGGAGCCAAAGTATGATGGGAAACATTGTTGGAGGTGATTGTTAGTGTTGGTGTGAAATTGCCTTAGTTGGTATTGTTGGTATTGTTTCAGGCCACTAGACTGGGAGGCCTGTGCATCAGAATAATACTGTCCAACATTCACTGTCTCATCTATCGCCAAATGGCTCTAGATGGACACAAACAAACACACACACATACCTTTTCCACCTTGGAATCCCTAGCTTGTGTATCGGCAGCCAATGGCCTGCTAAGACATTACAGCAACACACACACACACACTTGAATTTACCCACTCCTGGGAGCAAACCCTGGACTGTCAATATGTTTGGTCCTCCTTCAGATAGGAGACTAATCCAGAGGGAATGCTGCAAGCTGTGTCACACACACACACACACACACACACACACACATCTTGTCCACTTTTGCATCTCTTGCCTTCATACCAGCAGCCAGTAGCCTCAGACATGGGCACAGTAATACACATACACAAACACACAGACACACAAAACTTGAGGAATTGTCATATTTCCATGCAGAGCCACTTCTTCCTGTTGTCCTCCTCATCCCACCACCTGCCTCTTTTCCTATCTAGAAGCTTTTTTTATTTGTAGGTGGTGATCCTCATTAGAGCCCTGCTGATGTATACATTCTCTTTCATGCCACTAATTGGCTTGTATTTTGTTGTATTTCCTTAAAAAATGATACACAACTTTAATGAGTATTTCATGTATAACATTCACAAGAATGATACATATTTAGAATACTACAATTGATAGGTTAAAATAGGATGACAAAACTTCTTTGTGGACTGACACAGATATAATGTGCATTATTTACACAATTCAAGCAGCTCATAGTATCAGGACATGATAAAAATTAGTTCAAATGTGCCTCCTCTGTTTATACTGTCGGATAATCTTTACAGACAAAAATGGCACACATTTATACTGTAAATCTTTAATTGAAATATTGCATATTTACTCATTATTGCTTATTTATTCATAATAGGTGTAACCTGTTCCCTAGCATACAGCATTGGGCTTTTCATATTTTACTTTTTTTTTTATTAATAGATTAATTGTGGAAATAATCGGCAGATTAATTGATAATGAACATAATCGTTAGTTGCAGCACTAATCCATGTTACATGAAATCCCTGTTTGTTAAAAACTGATAACAATATATATGGGTGATTTTTATTATTTCAGGTATGTTGGTTCATCGTATGTTGATAAAAATATAAATGTATCCACAGAACCTGAAGTATTAACACAAATACTCATATGTGTGTTTCATCACCCAGTACCCCAATAAGAACGTAGCCCTGGTGGCATCAGACATACTTCACCTCCTGATCAGTCATGTGGATCATCTTCAGAAATTCCCCCCTGACACTCCAAAGAAGATTGTAGAGGTGAGACCTAACTTATTATAGACTTCTGAAAAAATGATTAGAATATTTCCAAACACTGTCTTTATTTATTATTCATCAAGTCATGATCAGCGTGTCCACACATCCTGTTGGATTAAACTGTATTGTGTGAAGCAAAGGCCATGTTTAAATACACCATATCTCTCATAAAATGTCTATTTAGAGGTTTAAAAATGTTGCTGAGGGAGGGGTTGAGGGGTTGACTCAGATGCTCTCATTCTTACCGTTCAACTGTGGTTTCCATAAAGAAGCAGCTCACCCAAAAATAAGCATTCAGCCATTATCAACTCGGGGTTGATAATGGCTTGCCGATGGAAAGTCAAACATTTCTGGAGCTCAGAAAACAGCAAAACAGCATTGCAACATTCTCCAAAACAACTGCAGAAGTCAGGGACTTGTTTTAAAATGTAAAAGAAGAACCAGAATGGCTCCATAAACCAAGCCTCCGGAAGCCCCGAGATCCCAAATTGATTTAAAAAGAGGTTATTTACACTCTTTTTCCAGTCCAAATCTTCACTGTGGGGTTGCACGCTAACGTTCTTAGCTCAACAGCTACAGTTATGATTTCTGCTTAAAATAGGATGCAAATAACCTCTCTTTAAATCAGTTTGGGATCTTGGGGCATCCAGAGACTTTGATTACGCCAGACAAGTTGTATGGAGCCATTTTATGTTTGCTGTGAAGCTCCAGAAATGCTTTGTGGACTAAGAAACCTTATCCCCATTGGGGTGAGTAGATAGTGACAGAATTTTCATTTTTGGGCAAACTGTTCTTTTAAGTCTTATTTGATTTGCAAATGTCACATTCCCTTCATATCGGCTTTAATTTCCTTTTTTATCTCGATAATTTTTTACTTGGCAGCAGGAGTAGTAGTAGTAGGAATTTTAAAAACAATTTTGTCTGATGTTATTTTCCTTAGATTTTGATTGCCACCATCACATACTTGCTGCCTTCTACCGAGTCCTCATCTCATGAACAGGATAAGAGGGTAACATACACACAAAAATTCTCTTTCACATTTTCTCACTATGTTACTCATTTGGCTTGGTAACCTTGTACCGGTGTATGTGTGTTCCAGCTGGTAGTATCCCTCCTGTTGTGTCTGTTGGACTGGGTGATGGCTCTGCCTCCAAAGACTCTTCTTCAACCTGTTCAAACACGAAGCCCTCCAGAGAAGGACCAGCCTACCAAAACTCTTCTCAGCTGTATTTATAAGGTCTGCTTGTGTAGTGTTTCATCATGACACAGCCCTTAAAGGCCAAAGTATACTTCCGCGGACACGGTCCATGCACAATATGACCCATATTGAAAATAAGTGTTTATATCATAATAAAGTACAAGCATCAGTGCAGTAAAGCTGAACATGGGCTATGAATGAGGCAGAATGATCTGAAATACTATCCCCTTTCCTTTAAAAAATGTCTAGGTATTGCATGGTTGTGTGTATGGAGCCCAGTCTTTCAACAGTCCCAAGTATTACCCGCTGCAGCTGTCGGACCTCCTGAGCCCAGACTACGACCCGTTCCTTCCATTAGAGAGCCTCCGAGAGCCAGAACCCCTGCACAGCCCGGACTCTGAACGCTCCAGCAAACTGCAGCCTGTCACTGAAGGTATTTTATCAAATCTCAAGGGCACACTACATATGTTTTAGGCCCATTATTGTATGTCTTGTACTGATTGTACTGATTTACAAGATATTGAAATAAATCTGAGCATGCAAATATGTATTTTGCTGTTCACATGGTCAGAAATATATTACAGGCATTCAAGACCACACCCAGTATGTATCTATGTCTAGTCCGTAACACAAACAAACAAAGTCTTTGACAAAATAACCCAGAGCCGCCCTTTGAACCCCTGCCAATCACTAAAGATGGAAAACTTAGGTGAGTGTGTGTCTGTTTGAGAGTGTGCATTGTCCCCTGCTGTGGTCCACCAGGACACAGTGTCTCGTCTAATGACTGGAACACCTTGATATACCATGCCTCTCTTCTCTTTTTTTGTATCTTCTTGTCTTCACCGCTTCACTTCCTTTCTTCTTTTAACGTTATACTCTGCTAATATTCTTTTCATTTCTATGATATTTTTCACAAATCTTCATTACAATGATAATTTCTTCACAATGATCATTTGTCTTTCCTGTTTTCCTTCCTCCTCCCAAGCTCTCCTGAGGATTAGGGAGTCATTGAAAATATCTGGTCAATACATATCTGTACTCTACGCACAGCTCTGTCAATAAAGAGCTATTGGAAAGCGCGTGTGTGTCACAGTGTGTCTGTAATGATGTTGATTAGACAGGATCTGCTGGCAGCACAGTGTGTGATGGCATTGGCTTCTTCTCAGCATGGGGCAAGCTATGTACAAGCTTGAATGTATGTCTGTACCTTTTCCTAGTTTTTACTGTAATTCCTGAAGTTTTGTTTTAACTTGGAAACTAAATATCAAATCAGAGTAACAGTTGCACCTTTTAGCCCTTTAAACAATAAAATCCAGAAACACAGAAATAGACATAATATCTGGTACCCTAAAAAATTTTTCTTAACTGTGTCCTTGTAGTAATATTGTGTATGTCATCTGTCTGTGTTTTCCTTCTCTCTCTCTGCAGTTCGTAGCCGGATTCAGCAGGGCCTGGTTTCCATCGCAGCCAGAACAGTTATCACGCACTTGGTCAACCATCTAGGACATTATCCAATGTCTGGAGGGCCTGCTACTCTGTCCAGTCAGGTACTGATATTGTGTGTGTTTGGTGGTAATAATGGCTTTAGTATGATGTAGTATATATGGGGATGATTACTTTTTTTGCCCTTAAGTGATCCTTAAGGGAATAAAATCTAAATCTAAAAATCTAAATAAAAATGGTCTTTTAATAGTCTAAAAGTTATTCAGTACTTTTATTCAGATCTTGGCATATGGCTAAAACAGCACTGTGGTCCATGTTTTCTAGGTGTGTGAAAACCAAGACAACCCTTTCTGTGAGAGTGCAGATCTTGGACCAGAGCTTTTCCACTCACCAAACCTACAGTTCCTGGTTTTGAACGGCTCCACGCTGCTCTCAGTGTATCAGGTAACCTCAACTGAAAGAACTTTGTCCTGGCAAAAGTTGACGCTTTGTGTGTTTCTGTGCTAAAAGTCGAGGTCGCACAACAAGGCATGTAGACCAGTTTTTAGTTTTTAACTACTGTTAGTCATTATGACTGATGCTGACTGAGCTCAAACCTAAAAGGCACTAGGGTGGAGTTTTCATTTCATCTCACCTTGATTACAGCAGTTCATTATTTACTTGAATCAATGATTCAGCAAATTCCTGTCTACAGCTGGAACCAACTGAAACAGCAAAGCTTCTGACAACCACAGACACCGTGAACATATCTTACCTACTGAAATTCATTGGCTTCCAGTTCATTTTATGATTCCAACTTTGAGTTACAATATATTGAATTTATTTAACACAAAGCATACTTATGTTTTAGTTGTTTCAAGGCAAAATAAAGATGCTGCAATTCAGCACTTTAATATATAGATTTAGTGTTTAACTGTTGTCCCGCGTATTCCTCTGTTTCCCAGATTCAATCAGAGTCTGGTGTACCAGGAGGCGGAATGACTGCTGGTTTGTCCTCCGCTCCCGCTTGCGTTCGTGTCATCATCCGAGATGTAGCTGGAAAACACTCCTGGGACTCTGCTGTTCTCTACGGGCCTCCACCATGTTCCCCAAACAGCCCAACACACACATTTTTGCCATACACACAATCACCTCATAGTGCAAATCTTCATTTGCGCACCCCACCAGGAGGTCCGCCGAAAGAGATGGGAGTGAATAGAGAAGACAGCGAAGAGGAGGGGCAGGAGGAGAGGGAGGCAGAAGAGGGAGGAAGAGGGATGGAGGATGAAAGGCAAGGGTTTCAGGCAGAGGGGGAGGAAGGAGAGGAGAGGAAAGTTGATGAGGAGGGAGATCAGAGAGGAGGTGAAGGAGACGAGGAAGAGGATGGGGAGAAGAACGAAAATAGAATGGAAAGGGAGGGGGATCAAGGGGAGTCAGGTTTGGAACAGCTTCTAGCTCCACCGTTGGCAAAACGTGTGTGTCGGGAGGCAGTGCCAGCATGGGACTCACTGACGGAGGGGGACGATGCACTGGATGAAATGCTGCAGTACCTGGGATACTCAAGTCCTGAGTGTCTACAGAGAGCAGGTACACACACACACACACACACACACACACACCAAGTGCATATTTTAAACTAGAATTTGTGTTCTGAATTTGTATTTAATCGCCAGTATATAAAAAGTAAACATACTGTACAAACACACATGAATGGGTTTTTATGTATCTTTGAAGGCCAATGTTTGAAGGGATGCTGTCAATAGTTTTTCTAATGCTGTATCTTAAAATGATTTTTTAATGAGAATGTTAATGTACGCTTCTGACTCAGCACACCATTCATTTAAAGCCAGAATATTGATATCTTTTACGGTTGTTGAACAAGTCCTTGAGGTAGAGTTTTCAGTGACATCCTTCAATTTGTTCTATAGAAACAGAGGAACCTGAAGCGAATTAAAGGTGGACACTGACCAACCAAGATCCTCTTACACATCAGACTAAGCATTGTCCTGAAGTTCTAAAGGCAACAAAACACAATTTTTGAACAACTCCCAACAACAGCAAAGAAAAGATCAGATTGTTTATAGCTAAATCTAGGTTTATGCTTGATGCAGTGTCCCCGACACTAGGGTATGCACACCAAAAGTGATTTCATCACGTTGAGTGCGAAGGCTCTGCAAGTTTGTTGCGGCGCCTGGTTGTGCACCTCCGAGTTTTTATAGCTAGCTAACAGAAGTTACTGGATGTAACTCCAGTTCTAGTTAGTTTATTTTATTGTCCTTTTTGAAATTCTCTTTGTGTCTGCGGCAACTGTCACAACCACAACAAATCAAGACATTACAATCAAAGACAGACATTTAACAACAAAATGCTCCACAAGAACATCACCAACAATAAAGAGTTAAGTGTAATACACACCTCATGCCACAAGGATTTGTTTAATAGTTCCCTAGCCCTCTAACAGACTTTGTTATTGGTTTTGCCCATTCATTTCTTTCAAGCACTCTACTGTTCAAAAATCAGACTCTGATTCTGGCACATCACTAGCATCGCTTTTGTCTTTTCGATAGCATAAACAGATCATTGCATCCTCAGCATTGAGTAGCTGTAGGGCAGCGCACAGAGCCTTGTTCTCCTGGTAAAAATTAAACCTTCCTCACATAATGTTTTGTTTGTTCGCCCCCTGGCTTTTCTGAGAATTATTGCAGTGTATAACACATTGAGCGTAAACAACATTGTGCACACTCGTGGCTCACACACTATCTGCAAAGGCCCACGCCATGGGGTCTCGCGTAAGTATAAACAAAGCTTAATACTTCGTCTTCTGATTGGTTCCTTCAGGCATGCCGCTCAACATCCCAGCCCCTCCTCCAGCTTGCGTTTCAGAAAAGCAGGAAAACGATGTGATCAATGCCATCCTGAAGCAGAGCGCTGCTGAAAGAGAGTTTGTCCTTCATGTACGTAGTGTCCTTATCCATATGAGTTTTACCTTTTGAATCTGTAGCTCCCAGCATCCCCTGATGAAGTGGATACTGGTTGCTCACAAGTACAGCAATCACTAGCCATGCTTCTGTCCCACAGTCCAACTTATTTTTTAATGTTCCAAAAGATATAGTGAGGATTTTGTCTGCCAACAAGGTTAAAATCGAGCTACATCAAGAATTGAATCAGCTCAACACTATTCTTGTTTTTTTGTGATAAATTATTACCATATATAATTCTGTTAAAAGACGACAACAAAGTGCACAGTTTTTTTAATTCGCTACATAATGGATCTATAACTTTGATAGTTTTGTTCTTCAGTTGGTGTGACATTTCTGAGAGTCAATGGCAGAAAAATATTATCCAGACAGAGGTCTCATTGTTGTGATATTTTAAAAGTTATCACAAAAAATGCTTTCTGGTGTCTGTTTCTCTATTCTGATCATAATTTGATATGATGTGTTCATATTTGCATTTTGCGTCCTCTTCTCAGTTGTGCTTTTTTCTGTTTAATTTCCGTGATATTTTTTTTTATCCCTTACATTTTTCACATGAAACTGAATTATTGAATGTTTCAGAGAGGTGAAGAGTTAAACATGAGGGCAGTGCAGCAGACTGAACCAGAGACTCAGACACCACAGTCAGCCTTCTACTACTGCAGACTACTGATCAACATACTGGGACTCAACTCATGGGAGAAGAGGTGAGACCAGACATGTACATACATTACATATGAGTATCATATTAAAGTGGATTTTTTAATCTTTCAAAAACAACACTAACATTCATGTACCAATAATACATAATATAGATAATGCGAACAGTCAATTTGGTTATGTATCTTTCTCTTGACTTTGTTTGCATTGGTGACGCTAAGTCTAAGTATCACTTTGTGCCACTGAACAGAAACATTCGCCTCATTTGTTTCAGAAAGTTAGTTTGTGGCAAACTCTAATGTTTGGGGAATCAGTCCAACCAATAAGATATGTTAAGATATGTGTTCTTTTTCTTCATGTGGGTATTCTTAAAGAGTATCTAAACCCCCAAACCACTTTTTTTCAGCTGAATATTAATGTAAATAGGTATGTAGTAGTGTTGTTGATGGATTCAGGTCCAAATCTTGGCATTTTAGTGCTGGTTAAAACCCAGCTATTGCAACTGAATTTTGCTATTGGTTGCCGTGGAGGCAGGTGAAGTATATGGTGGCAGCTTTCGTCACTCTCTCGAGGCCACACCCCCTACAGTCCTTGTCTTTTGCAGTCCTCTGCTGCATTTTTTAAAATCTGCTGGGTTGGATGGAGCAAGCTGAAATTGAGGGTGAAGTTACACTCCAATTCTTGTTTTACTTTCATTTAGAAATGATTCTACTAAAAAAGGATTTGTTTTACCATAAGAGACTCCACTGCTTGCATACTGCACAAAAACCTGTTGTGCAATATTATTATAATAATAATAATATTTATAAAAATATGCCTAATATTATGTCTAAGGAGGAGTGAATAAGGAGTCTTGTGTTTTTTTAGGTTGCTGTAGTACATGTGGGGGAAATTTTTGTCTCCATCTAGAACAAACCAAATGACTGCTGAATGCAAATGAGTTCAAAAAAGTATTTTGTGATTATTGAACACCATGCTTTTCCCTGCAGAAGGTACAGCATTTCATCTTCTCAGTGACTCTGGACTAAAATACACAATGTCAAGGTATCACTTTAAATGTGTCTGGCCAGCTAATGGACACTCATCGGTCTTTATACTTTATTCAGGGAATTACAGCGGCTGCATTCAGCCTGCACAATAGACTTCTCAACACGCTGCGCGCGCGTGTGTGTGTGTCTGGAGAAAAGTGTGATAATGAGTATAGTACTCTATTGATCAAACTCAACACATTTAAACTTGGAATAAAAGATAGTAGTTGAAGAAGAGAATGATGGTGGGAGAAGTGGCAAATCAGAAAACGGGATGAATAAGGTACATGTAGATGAAGAGGGAGAATAAAAAAAACAAGAAGGCTAAAAGAAACTGATGTTGGGGGGGGGGGGGGGGGTAAGACAAATTATAAAAAAAA
>JBBPCS010000508.1:78118-98659 GCA_037974645.1 Hollardia meadi | reverse complement strand
TGTGTGTGTGTGTGTGTGTGTGTGTGTGTGTGTGTGTGTGTGTGTGTGTGTGTGTGTGTGTGTGTGTGTGTATGATGTTAAAGGGAGTTTACCCCAAAATCAAAAGCACATATTTTCTCTCTTACCTGTAAGGCTATTTATCCATCTAGGTTGTTTTGGTGTGAGTTGCCGAGTTTTGGAGATGTCTGCCTTCTCTTGAATATAATGAAACTAGATGGCACTTCACTAGTGGTGGTAATGTCTCTTTCCAGAAATCATGACCTGGTTACTTAAGATAATGTATGTATTTTCCCCTGAAACTACAAGTAAGAGGAAAAGTATGTGTTTTTGATTTTGTGCTTTTAAAGCTTCACCATGAAATTTTTTTATACATTAAATGTTTGCTTTGTTCACAGTCAAAATCACAGAAAGTTGTTGCTACAGCAGGACAGATTGTCTTGCTTAACAGCAATGGAGATGTTGCTAATTCTCCCAAATGAATTATGGTTTGACTCGTTCACTTGATTGACCAAAGGAAACAATTCATAAAAACTTAAATGGAAAGTGGTGAACACTGTCCAGAGAAAGCTGCACCCATCAGTGTTGGCTCCTTTAACTTTCTTATCGCTTTGGTCTTTTTTATTATAAAGCAGACCAGCTGGGCTTGTAAACATGAGTACTTTCTACATTTAAATTTGGAGCCAGAGTTGTCTTGTGTAGCTTTAAATGTGTCATCCTCAGGTTCCTTGTTCTTTTCTGTTTTGATGATTGATTCTTCTTCTTTTTTTTTTTTTTGTTTGATGTGAGGTTTTGTCTCTGCAACACTCGTGGTTAAAGAGGCTGTCAATATTATAAACTGACTTCATTCTTCTACCAAGTAGGGCTGAATAGTATGTTAAAAAAAAGTCATATTGTGATTATTTTTTACAGATATTGCAGTTGCGATATGAGTCCAGAATTTGGTGGGAATGGTCATTTGTGCATTTCATTTTCACAGAAGAAAATGACAATTTTTTTTTGTCTTGTCTGAACCAAACAAGCATGTTCTCTCACTTCTAGAGAATATGATTTGTAAGCTGGGACATCTCTGTAGAACAATGCTTCTTTTTTAATAGTATGTAGTGACACATTTGACCTTTTATCAAAAAATTTCTGCATCTGCAATCTGGATCTTATGTTTGGTTATATTGCGATTTTGATCACATTTTGCTTAATGTTTCGACCGTACTGCCAATTACTACCTGTGTATCTAAAGCCTAATATGGCTAATTCATAATTGGATGACATGTTCCCTTATTACCATCAACATGAGAACTGTAGTTTATTTTGAATCAATCTAACACACTATCCCGCTGCCATAAATACATTTTTCAAGCAGCAAATGTCTAATAATTCACATTTTAAAATAGTCCCCAAAAACTATGGTGTCCTCCTTTTAAAGAATGAAAGTATGAATTTGTGTCACACTTTTCTGACATAGCAGACAGGGTAGGGAAGTCAGAAAGTACTGATAAACTGAGAGTAGAGATATTGAATTAACAAATATACCACCGGGAAGTTTCCAAATGGCTCCCTTCACAGAACTATACCACATTTCATGTGAAATTTTTATTTTTAGATTAATTGCATTATATTGTGTTTTTTTAATTACAAACAATTAGAAAAAAAAATACTTAATGAACCCATTTTGATCATTCATGCATTCACACGTACAGCTCCATATACAGTATATTCACACCAAATTCTACATACAGACACACAATCCTACATACAAACATCGCCCCACACACACACACACACACACACACACACACACACACACACACACACACACACACACACACACATCCCAGCAGTGGGCTCAGCTCCTAATGCGCTAACATGCTCCCTTTCTCCTCCCCTCGCCTTCTCTCCTCCTCCAGTCTCCATCAGTCTGAAGTGGTCGCAGGAGTCGAACACCACCACAATGAACTGCGCTGCGGGAGGGAGAGAAAAGGCCTGAAATGGAGACAGAGAGAGAGAGGGAGAAAGAACTAGAGAAGGCACAAGCACTTCACTCTCTCCTCTCTTTTCAGCCACGCACAAGAAAATTACTTTCTGACGAGACACAAAAAAACATTTTTATCCACCTCCTCTCTCCCTTTCTTTGCTCTGCTTTCTCCTTTTCTCCCTCACCATCCCTTTTCCCCCTTATAATTTTCCCTCTTTCTTTTCTCTCCAAAAGAGATATTTTTCTGCTAATGACTTAATAAGAGGAGCCATCTGAAATTCAATTACAGTAGATTTCATAGTGGCGGCTGCCATTTGGAGGGAGGGAGGGATGAAGGCAGAGATGTGTGAATGCAATGCAAGTTTATTTTCTTTGACCTCACTGGTTGCTGCTTTTTAATAGTAATAATAATTTTCTTGAAGAGTTGCCACAAAAAATGAAAATTGCACAAAACAGGATTAAAATTAGGAAACAAAGCTGACCAAACTACCGAAACACAATCAAGTAGTAATAAAGGAAAACGCTGCTGCTAAATGTCAACTAGTGTTTCCAAGTTTCCAAATATTTGGTAGCTATAAAACTGTAAAAACGACCTAATAGGATAAAAGTATAAAAGATGTGGAGGTGACATTACTCCAAAATCAAGGCCAGATTAAAAAGAAAGGCCTTTAGTTTCTTTTTAAAAATGTGCTAGCCAGTATTGAACTGAAAAAATCCCCTCATGCTACAAAAGTGAGCTCATGTTTTTGCTAGCAGCGACAGCAGTTTGCTTCAAATATAGAAAAACAAGTAGGTAGATGGCATGAGCGGTGGTATCTGCCTGCATCTGCGTACTGCCTGTACCATAAATTTAACCAACAGAAATATTGAGCACACAGATTAACAAGAAAAATGAAAGAAAGAAAAAAAAAAGTAATGGCAATAGCCAGTCAGCACCGAGAAGACAAATAGAAATACACACAGATATTGAAGATTAGTTTATTAGACAGATTTCATTTCTTTAATAGTAAGAGGACCTAAAGTTACCAAGCTCAAAGAATGACAATATGAATGCCTGCAAGTCGAGATTTTGCTTATCATCTAAACATGTTACTGTGTTTACATGAGTCAGTATTGTGAGGAATACAGGTATAAATATCCCAGAGGTATTTTGAGCTGATATACATCTTTTATACCCATAGTCGTGATTTGACCTCATCTCAAGACTGTCACTCTCTATTAACTGTTAGTGCATTATATTTACCCTCTGGCATTCTATTTGAGCATCTGAATTACCCTGTACCCTGAAAAATTCTCACAATGGAACAATAAAACTAGTGTCCATGGCACGTACAGTACTCTCTGCTAACAATCCCATAATGCAATGTGTTGCAATTTATAGATGCAAAAATTGCAATTGGTCATCATTAGACCAGTGATTTTGCAAAATTATGATGACGATTCCTAAGTGTCTCAATTTAGTGTACTGTGTTACTGCTACGGAGGGAGTGACTTTAGGCACAGCAGACTGCGCTTGATTGACACTCCCCTCATTCTCCTGTCAGTTTTGTCGCACATGTTAGTGCGGAACAGTTTACACTGCTATCATTTTCACAGAAGACATTTTGACTTCTAAAAACGCTGGTTTTACTAATAACATTAACAATGGCTCTGTTCTATTCATGCGTCTCAGTCAAAGGCGCTGGAAGTACGCACTTTACGCATCTGTCCCACTTGCATGCTTGTGCACCATGTCAAAAAAAACCAGGTCATAAGGAAGTAAAATACAGTCAAACCATACAGAGCTTTAACGTAAATAATGTAAAAACTTCATTGGCCTGCCTGGCCCTTTAACCCTTCAACCAGTGCAGATAGAAGAACCCTAAAACTGCAGCAGATGTTTTTAGCTCAGTCTGACTCTTGTCGAGTAACCTAAATGATGGTAGTTGGTTAATATGGATGGATTTGTTTTCAAACATCCTTGGCCAGAAGAGCTGCTGGTTGTGTTGGATAACATTTTGTTAACAACAACCAGCGGATTGCAGTCCGTTGAAACCATCAATAGCGATTTCAAAATGTATTTTTAATTAAAATGTGGATTTGAAAGCTGTGCTAATTTGGTCACGTCAAGTTTTTACGTTTACTTTTGAGGTCTGGGTAGACTAATATGGCGTTTTAGGTCAAACAAGGTGGTGTTGGTGTTCTCTGTCTCAAGTTTGCCTTCAAATATATTGGTCTCATTAACAAGCTAGCTTTCTTTCTCCCCATCTCTCTGTCTGATGAGTGTATGTGGCACGTGCAATATGCGAAGAGTTTGTCGCGGATAGGTTTTGCCAGACAACATGAACAAGTTGAAATACTCATTAGCAGTGACCGTGAAATAAAGGAGTCAGTGCGATCATCTAACCTTATGGGAGCATAATGCATGGTATTTGTATTTCTGGCACACACCTGTGTGGCCTTTTAGTATTCCAAATATGAAGGTGATATTACTGCTTATGCAACGATTTTGCATGCAAGAGTGCATCCACCTCTCTGTCGCCTCTTCCTAGCAAGGAGCTGGTGTTCGTGACACAGTGACATAAGGCCACAGGTAGAAGCCCACGCTGAGAGGAAGAAAGGGGGAGGGAGATATAAAGGAGGCAGACGGAGAAAGAGTGACAAAAAGTACAGTGATGTTCCTGCTATTTATCTCAGCAGTGGTACCATGTCTGTGTATCTATTTCTCTTTCTTCTCCTTGTTCTTTCTTTCACTTTCCCCTGCCACTGTTGACTTTTTTTTTTCTTTTCTTCAGGTGTCCTTTAAACCGTTTCACCTTCTCAGAAGTTATGAGACTGTGGCCTTTCATATGGCAGTGCATGTCTGAAAGCCTGCAGGGTTCTGTGTATCTCTGTATCTAACTGCTGCATACATCCACACATTACTTAAACTGATATAAAGATAATTATGTGTTGTTTGCAGGAGTAATAGTTGGTGTTCCTAATTGCATTACATCCACACACACGCATTCATTTACCAAAGGGGGAAGTGCGATGCAGGGGAGCGGGAAGCAGGAAAAGGCAAAGGAGAGCGAGATCACAGAGGCTCGGTGTGAGAGATGCTGGCATGACGCTGTGAGTGTGAGTGCTGCTCTTCTCTCAGCTCTCTCTGGGAGACAGACCCTGCATGGTGTTGCTGCTGGAATATTCTCCTTCCCCGTCTCACCTGCAGTCCTCCCCTCTCACCTCCTCTGCGACTCACTGCAGGATTCTCACCCTTCTTCCTCTTCGCCCATGCTATTTCCTCCCCGACTTTTACTTATTAAAGTTCTCTTCCTCCCTCAGCACCTCGCTTTCCTTGCACATCTCTATCCCTCCCTCTCCCCTGCCTTCATTCCCTCTCTAAGTAGTTCCCCCACATTTCCTTGCTTTTGTCAAGTCAAGTCACGTAGAGACTTTAAACAAAGGCTTAAACAGTAATTTTGAAACAATAACTGCTATTTTTTTTTAGATCTTAAAGTCCTTGAAGCTCGTAATTTCAGTAAAATGTTAGACAAACTGCATCATCTGTTTATTTAAGTTTTCTTCCTCTTTACTTTGCCAGCTTTTCTATTCAACCTCCTCCTTCCATCCCTCCCCTCCCCCTTGCTCTTTAACTCTACCAGTGCAGTCTGTCCCTCCACTTTAAAGGAGCCATATTGTTGTTATTATCATTGTCTCTAACTGGATCAGTTACCATTAGACCTGAATCTTTCTCCTTCTGAGGCCCATAGACCAGCTCTCTAACCCAATAGCAAACCCATGGGCGCTATTACAGATGGCTGACCCATTCACAACGCGTGCACACACACACACACACACACACACACACACACTTGAGCTACAAACACCAAACACACAGATTTCATTCTGAAGATTCATTGGCCTAATCCCATCAACCCATTCAAACAGGGACACATGCACTTATATACACACATTGTGCCTGTTCACAACCAATCTTGTCAAATACACATACACACACACACTGCTCAGTGAAAATCCTCAGTTATTGGAGCTCACTGTGCAAATGGTAATACTATTGGGAGATGATGGGACTGTGTGTTTGTGTGAATGTGAGACTGTATAACGGCTGCATATGGCTGTCATTATGGTTGGATGTATGAGGGGGGAGCAGAGGGTAAATGTCATTCTATCAATGAGGTTATCTCTAATAGATGGACAGTTGAAGTCCTGGTTTCCATTTACTCCGCTCTCTGCTCAATCCCTGCGCCTCTCTCTTTGAATTCATTGCTGAAGGCTGTAATAGTGATAAAAGGACTCATATTTTTACTCATTTTATTTCATTATATTGTGTTTTATTCTTGTTTTTGTTTTTTGTTTTTTACTTTTCTTCAGTTTTCTTTTACAATGTCTAACTCTGTTTTCTTACAGTATGTTGTTTTATTTTTGTTATCCTAGTGATTTTGTTCTGTTTATTTGAATATTTTTTTATTTAGAGATGAAGTAACCCTGCCACATTTCAGTTGCAGAGTTGCTATTTCTTATTGCACTTACAGAAATTTGATAGATTAGCAAGAGGCAGAAGAAGAAGATTTGTTTATTTATGACTATCACCCTTTGGGTACAAAATGCTCAACATATTAGACTTAAAGTATAAGTATTTTTCAACCTGTAGCCTATTTTAGATTAGATTTTACATATGGGAACAACAATTTTTGAAATTGGTCTGGTATTGAGAGAGACTGCAGCAACCGACAGCTACAAATCGGGCTGCAACGTAATCCCAGCGTGCAATCGCGCACGTTGTTTTTGCCACTGACAACTTTACTGAAAGGATCCATACAGAGATGGACCTTTTTGTGATAGAGTAAGAAATGTTTTGTTCAACTAGAAACAGCCACTCACCAAAGCCACCAGACTCCATTTGAAGAAACAGTAATTTCAGCGTCAAAAACACACTTCATTCAAACTAGAAAAAACAAAATAAAAGTCACCAAAACCTTCTTGGTTTGTTGTTCCTCTGTCCCAACAATTACCATATTTGGTTTGGTTGACATAAACCCTTAATTCAACTAATTAGATATGTTATTCCATTTTGTTTTGCTCCTCTTGTGTTCTGTTGGTATCTGTGTATTTTTTTCGTTGTTGTTTGACCTTGACCTTTGACCTCAGCTATGAGGAGCGAGCACGATACCTAGAAACCATCGTACAGCACCACCAGGAGCCAACCACATTTGAGGATTACGCAGCTCGAGTCTACAGTCCTGCTCCCTGCTCACACCTGCCCTCTGACACAGGTAAGACACAACCTTTGCCTCTGTCAGACGTCCTATTACCAGACAAATATTACACCACGCCAACAGCTACACCTGTCAATCAAATCCTTGTTGGCAGGCTTTGACGGAGCTGGTGACTAATAACCAGTCAAAGTGGCCAAATTTGGACACAATGAATAAAATCATAGATTGATGAGAAAGCCTACACAGCCTACATTTTCACATTGGATTTGCCTCTATAGATGAATTCTCCAATGATTTACCCTAAGAAAATGTAAGGACTTAATCCTAAGAACAAAGGACAAGTTACGGAACCCCCCTGTCATAATGTAAATCTATGCTCTCGGTTTTCAAATCCACGCGCATGGTTTATAAACTGTGCACACACATTACAAACTGTGCCCGTGTATGTTGTAAGTGAAGTTAATTCTACTGCTTCTTCCCTTTTTAAGCATTTACAATAATGATTCTGCCTGCTGGATTGTAAACTACCAACCCCCCTGCATCTCTTTCTCCATGTTTCGAACTAGCGAGTTGCCACACATACACACACACGGACAGCTCACAGTCTGGTTCAGGCTTGTATCTGTCGAGTCCTGTCTTCTGTCCAAAGCTGTGCTCAGCCTTCTCCTGTCTCCAGAGCATCTCTGAGGAATTAGCTGACATCTGATCAGCCGTAGAGATGCCAGACGTGCGCATGAGAGTCCTATTCTAATGTACCACTCTCATGTGTATCCTGTTAAGTTTATTAGACGGACACTGATCATTTTTGTCTATAATGTGTCTGGTTAAGCGTGATTTACAATACTGGCATGGTCTTTGACTCACACATAATCAAGTTATTCATAATTTATTTACAATAATTAATGTAATTAGATTCTTAGATTAAAACCACATGTTTTTTATGAAGAGGTTTTATATACAGTATATATAGCATAAAGGATCACAGCAGTGTGACGCAGGCTGTGTTAGTCACATATCAGCGTATGAATATAAGTTTATTAGGGATACATTGCTTACTGGTGAAGCAGAGCTGTGAGTGATTGTCTAAATGTGTGTATAATTGATCACCGTTGTTTTCCTCAGCCAACTGCTCTTCATTCTCACCAGCTACTGTGTCAGAAATATTAATAATTATACAATAACCATCAACCTGCTTTGAGGCTGAATAACATTATACACAATATGAGACGCTATTATTTTTCCCAAATGTTTATTCAGAATATTGAATGTTCTAATGTCCTCTGTCAGAAGTAGTGTATTGCTCTTTATTGTGTTGTCAGTGTGTTGTTCAGCCCCAAATGTCTTTTCAAAGCACAGGATCCAAATCTTATACAGATAATAATATATTGGGGCTTCTTATAGCCACTTATTTCAATACTTGCACTTCTCTACTTCTCAATTTGCCTGATGCATTAGTCCTAATAGGCATATCGTATCCAAAGTTCAGAATTCAGATTGTGTTTTTGGCAAAATCGAAACATTATGATCCTGTGCTCTGAAACAAACTTTGCTCAAATTACTACAGACCCCCTCTGCCCTCATCTATCTATCTATCTATCTATCTATCTATCTATCTATCTATCTATCTATCTATCTATCTATCTATCTATCTATCTATCTCTCTATCTCTCTATCTCTCTATCTATCTCTCTCTCTCTATCTCTCTCTCTCTCTCTCTCTCTCTCTCTCTCTCTATTAACTTACAGGTTCCCCTCCCTTAACAGCACAATGATTAATCATTCTTGTCTCTTTTTGTTTTTTGTTTTCATTTCACCTATTTTGTTCATTTATTTGATTTTCTTCAAATTATTTTTGTTTATTTTATTTATTTTGCTTTAAATTTCTTTTAATTTTATTTTGGTTTATCTATTTTTTTCTTTTTATTTCGTCTTTTTCTTTTCTTTTTGTTCCCCCCTTCCTTTAGATCGTAATGTCTCACTTGCCTATAGCTAAAAGGTAAGCCTGGTGATTGACACGTCCCGTTCTGATTGGCGCTTCCTACTCACCTTTCAGCCTAACCTATGCTCTCCTCCGACAACTCCACCATATCCGGTTTTCTTAGTTTTTCTTGGCCTGTTTTCTCCTCTTGTGTTTTCCACAGTTTAAGCAGGTCTGCATGTGTTTATAGCTTTGTACTATTTAAAAGGAAGTGTCATTTTCAGCCCCCTCTGTGGGTTTAGTTTGGTGTGACTTTACAGAGTGTATAGTACCAGGGCATGAGATTAAGAGAGTTCCGTCTCGAAACACAAAGTGTAATATTAATCCCATCCTGGGTTGATCAGGTTAATGTCCCAGCTCTTGCTCTTTATTGTCATTAGAGACTGTGACAACTGGCCCACGAGTAGTGGACCTGTCGAATGGATCTTAATGTGCTCTTTTTCATGCTGTTTTTGCTATTATTATTTTAAACCTGAAGTAACTGATTATTTTAGCCACATGGGGGCAGCGGAAAAGCTTTGAACAAAAGAATGACATACTTTCTCCTTATGAGGGTGTTGTGGTGAACATGTTTCCTATTTACAAATTTAGCAGAGCAACATTAGCATTCTTTTGGAGTCGTGTTCACCTGATGAATGCAAGTTGTATATTCACTCTCCTTTTAGCTCTGTTTTGGTCTCCTGAGGGAAATCACAGACTCTTTAGCTGCTGAATGCTCTACTTTGTTCACCAGATAGTCACTAATTAGTGTCTACTTCATGCTGCCAGGCAAGTTGTGTTTATCCTCAAAACAGCTGCCTGCTGCATCAGGAAACAACGCTGTGGCGCTAAGAGCAGTGAGAGTGAAGCAAAACAATAAGCTGATAAAGTCTAAAATGCTCCGCAGAGCTGCAGAGTTTGGTGAAAGTTCTCTCTCATCATTGATTTGAGGTGAGATTTGTTGTTAATAGAGAAATATTGGTGAGTGCAGCTTTAAGCTCAGTGGTCACAACCACCTAACTGTTGGCCCCACCCACAGCAAGGGTTATATACAATATCCAAAAACATACACACTTTAACAGACATCTTTAAATACAACTGGAAAATAAAGGCATCAACAAACACAGAATGACAAGGATTACAGCTTTAATAGTTGTAAGGCTAACTAAATTTTTTAAGCTCTTGTGTAGCTCAATTTGAATCGTCATTTACATCCACTGCGATTTTGATTCTTCATGCATGTTGGCAACTTTTCTGTTTGTCTGACTGACTCAGGAGGATTCGGCTGGGTTGCCTTATTGGAATAATAATAATAGTAATAAAAATAATGCGTGGCTTTAATTCCTAAAGCACTAAACCTGCTTCATACCAAACAACACAACACTCAGTTGCTGTGATGAAAGTGAGACATCCTTTTTAAAACTTTAGATTTCTGCTCTTCTGTGCGTTCACTCACGCAGTAATTTTCCTGCTTGTTCTGTTAACCTGTGATGTCACACTGACCTGGTGAAACTTAATCTCTTACCTCTTGTATGCTCCTCTCTTCCTGGTTTTGATATGATGTAGTACTGTACACACACACACACACAGACACGCACTGACACATACTTTAAAATGGGTAAGCATATCTAATATAGTTCTAAACACATACACACATTGTCTGAATGTTCAAACTAACAAGTTTTCTTTCTTCTTCACTGCAGTTATTTGTATTGTATTGAAATAAGTAACTTAGTGGTGGGGATAAGCAAAATTAAGCACAATAATAATGTAGTTCATAATAATAATATTGTAGTTTTCTGTATCATTACATATGTGTACGGTGTTTTTTGTGTTGTCTGTCTGTTGTTCATTTCTTTCCATTCTATCTGTTGAATTCTTTGTTTTTATTCATTTTTATTTATTTTCTTTCTTCTCTCTGACCATCCTTCCTTCACTCTCCCAAACTGCTCCACCTGTCCTCTTTCCTCTTTTTATACCTTCTCTTTTCTCCATTATTTCCTCTTCCCTGATCATTTTCTGTTCCTCCTTCCTTTCTTTCCTTTCTTTTTTCCTTCCTTCTTCTTATATTTTTCTGTTACTGATCCTCCTTGCTTTACCCTTTGTTTTCCTTTTGTTTCCATTCCTCTCCTTTCCTTTGTTTCCTTTCCTCCTTTTTTCCTCTCCTTTCCTTTCCCATCCTCTCCCCTCCTCTCCTGTGCTCTTTTCTTCTCTCATCTTCTTTTCTTCTCCTCCTCTCCTTTCTTTTCTCTAATTTCCTTTCCATTCTCATCCTCTCTTCTCCTTTCCTTTTGTTTCCTTTCCTCTCCTCTCCTCCTCTAGAGGAGCACAGTGCTATGTATCTAATGGTTCCTAAGCCACTAGACAGCTTTAACCTGCTCAGGGTGAAGGGGAAGGGTCTGAAGCAGAAGGTCCTTCATGCTAGCTGTGAATGGTATGCTTCATAGATAGAAACTCAGTATCAGCCCTCTTCCAGGAGTCAGGAGTGAGGTTGATGCAGACTAATTTGTAGTTAATATAAACTGCAAACTTCGATTCTTGCAGCTCATGAAAAGATCTGTGCAGGCATGAAGGACTGTCACTCCTACCGTATCTTATAACTCAAATCTGAATGAAGCTTCTCATCCACTGAGAGCTGAGCTGCAGAAGATAATCAGCTGACGGTGAAAGTGTCGATAAAGAGCTGTTTGTGCAGCTTGCAGCATGTCACTAAATTCAAGCAGTTGTCAAGCACGTGTTGCCTCGACAACACATAGCAAAAGGCAGGTGTCAAACATTTGGTGCCAAGTTTATTTACTGTATATAGCGTTTAATGATACATACAGTCTCAGAGGGCCTAACAGGAAAAAAAGGTATTAAAACTCTGCATGTTGCCTGCTTTTTTAGCACATTTAGTTGTGTAGTGTTTGTGTATATGGAGTAGAAGGGTCAGTTAAACGAGTAAAAAGTGTGATTTGGATCAGGTCTCTTGGTATTTCTAGGACCTGAGCTTGTCTTGTGGTTTCAAGGAACTATAATGAACCCTGTGAGAAAATAGAGCCTGTTTGTTGCTTGTCTTTCTAGCTGTCGGTCTGTCTGTTGTCCATCTGTCTGTCCTGCCTGTGTGATTGTAGTTTGTCCAGACTGGCTCAGGAGAACATCATGGAGTGTTATGTAATTTTCTTGTTGTCCCTTCCTCCTTTTCTGCTCTTATTTACCTCCTTTCCTTTATCCATGCCTCCCCCCATCCGTCCGACCTTCTCCCTCCTCCCATCCCCTCACATCACCCCGTCCTCCCCTCACACTTTACCCTTCCTCCTCCTCAGGCTCCTGCCTAGAGATTCTTCGGGGAGAAAGTCCGGCTCTTGGGGAGGCCGGGAGCGACTCGGCGTCCCCCATGTCTCCTCGGACTAGCAAGAGCCGCATGTCCATGAAGCTGCGACGCTCCTCTGGATCAGCCAATAAGACTTAACATGGCCTCATCCAAACCAACACTTCATGTCTGATCCGGCAGTCAGACTCTAAATCCACAAAAGATGTCTCTCCAGAGGAAGTTTGGTCTACAACTCTACTTACAAGTATAAGAAATTAAACATGACACATTCAAATTGTTGTGGGGAAATTCATATACATATTTTTAACAGGAAGAAACGGTGGGGGGTGTTCTCAAACTCATCCATATTATTCTGTAAGTATTTTGAAATTGCTCACTGCTGCTGAATTTATCTTTAGCTTTGCTCACAAAAAACAGTTGAATCAGTGCTGCAGCATGATGATCTTTGCCACAGTCGAACAAGTATAGCCTTAGCAGCGCAGTATTAGTTTATAAGTATCTGTGCCATGTCAGAAATTGCACAAACCCCAATGTAACCAGGACTGCTAAAAGCTTAAGTGTGCCACATTATACACTGAGATCAAACTGCAGTCTCTTTGTGTTGTTGAACGTCACTACTGGAAAACACTACTGGGCAATCTGTATATTTGTACTATAGTCAGTGTGTGTACAGACTAAACATGAGTTTTGATATAAAAAGAAATTCAGATGAATGGTGTGGGTATAGTGTTGCCTGAAGAAAGCAAGATAAGTCTATTTTTGTTCTCAGTACAGCATTAGGCCAATAAAGATGAGGCCAGGGGTCACTTTCTATTCAGTCCTCATAAAATGTAAATAGAAACTCACCATTTGCTAACAATAGTTAAAATAAACACCCTGGTGATGTCGCCGTGCTCACAAGCCAAAAATGTTCCGTGTTTGAATCCAAAAGAAAATCCTCTCCTTGAACTTGTGGGGCTGAAGACTGAACCTTTGAGTGAAGCCATGTGAGAAACGGTGTTAAAGTAACGATGGAGGCATCATTTGTCTTTCATAAAGAAGAGAAATGCGCTTTCTAGAAAATTAACGAGACATTATTGATCAAAGAGGAAGCACTTGTTACGGAAAGTGTAGTTTAGTTTTTTGGGGGGTTTTTTTGCTCATGCTGTAAAATGTGGACAAGCACTGATGTTCATTGCATTTATTTTTCTCTTTTGTTCATTCATATTTTTTTTTTTAATTGACTGTAAAATGTGTTTTGACCCAAACAAGAATGTTGCTGTATTTTTAAGTCCACTGTCACTCCGTCATCTGATGCAATCCAACCACAGCATTTTTTTTCTTTGTTCCTTTTGACTATATATATTCTGTATATCTATATATGTATGAGTATATATATATATAGTAGATAAATGAATATCTATAAGAATGTGTACAGTGTGAGGAGGCTTGTTGTGTATATACTGTTATGTGAGAATAGCTGCCAAAGCCAAACCGTGGTTTAACCTCAGAAGACATATCTGCATAAAATGGGTTGACACTACAAGATTTTATGTTCAAATTATTATTTTTTTCTTTCCATAACCAGTTTGCACTGTATTCTCAAGGACTTTAAAGCTAATTCCATTATTGCTCAAATATTCTTCTTTACTGTATATATATACTTCACTTTGGTATCACAGCCACATTGGGGAAATTCAATGGAAGAGGAGAAAAAAAAACAGGATATAGGCCATCATTTTCCTCATTTGTCATTCTTTGGCATATTGCTAAATGTGGCTCTATGTGTTTTGAGGCTGGGTTAGTTGTGGACTGTTAATGGTGATTCATTTTCACAACCGTAGTGGAGGTGGAAGGAGGAAAAACGAAAGAAGGTAGAGCTAAGGCCAAAGACAGTGAGAAATGAAAGAGAGTTCAACTTCTGTTAAATATAACTTTTGGGTTTGTTTGCTTTTTTTTTTTTTTACTTTGCTCTTATATTTAGATTCATCCCTGTTCCAGTTCTGAATAGAGGGGATTCGCATGTAGCCACAACATTTAACACTAACCTCAGATGATTTTCATATCATTAACAGCATCATTTCAGCAGTGCCATCAGTTCTGCTCAATTCAAAACTGACAAGGTTTCAAATTTGCTTACATTGTTTAAATACATCATCTCGTCTTTCATTTTGCATGATTGCTTGTTTGCTGCATATTATTTACTTTTTCCAAGGCCTGATCTCTGATAAAGGAAACATACATATATGAAAGATCTATACTTGAAAATATAGATCTGAGTTAAAGGTTTTGCTTTCTGCTTCACTGCTTGAAGTGTGTTCACAGCTGTATTTTCTGTTACTGTTTATATTTGTATGTTTTATTTCAGCCATAGGTTCTCCATCAAGGGGAACAGGATTGTAAAACTTTTAACCCCTCCATGGGGTTGAAATTTTTAGAAATTTGCCATTGTCAAATTCATGTTGTGTGTAAATATTTGAAGTCAGCTAAGATTTGAAATGTCCCTTTAAATTATTGCTGCTACAGCATTGTTATTGCCGAGGTTAAAGCACCATTGATTGGTTGAGGCACTGGGTCTAATAGCCCCACTGCACTCTGGGACTGTTCGGTACATGCTGTGCAGACTACAGCTCACCTGACAGTCACCGACTGTGTCTGAATTTGCTCGGTTATGTCCTGAAACACAACCTGATCAGGCTACACCATAAACTCTGTGCCAGTACCCACACTACACAACCACGCCCTGTTCACTCCCCTGTATACTCTTTGGATTAAAATACCACTGACTCCACATCATTACTGGAGTCATGGTGCTATTTGTATGTCCCATGGAAAAGATGGGAAATATCACGCTTATTGATTTAAAATATTTCTAATATTTCATTGGTGAGCACAAAATTATTTGCTCACTAAGTGCTCACAAGTATAAGACTCCATAAATGCCTGTTTGTTTAGTCTAGAAACTCTGATAAGCAGCAATCAAAATGTATAGAAAACCCTAAGTTACCCAAACCTTTCAGCATTATAGAAATTTCATATCAATTACACTGAGGACTGTCTGTCTGTAGGATTATGACTCAGATGTTTAGGTGGAAATATTTTCGGCCTTTCTTGCCCCAAATCTCTAAATATGGGGGGAAAAGTCAGACTCCCCTTTTTTTCTGCAGCCATATCGACCACAGTAATGTCCCTTCATAAATAAAAATGTGGAACTTCTGTGCCTGTGTCGATAGATGCTGTGAATGTGCGGGCTGTGATGAAGCTGTTGTCAAGAGGTTAGTTTGGGACAAAGCTGACGTATGTAACTACTGACTGTACATACTGCATGACACCAGTTCAGTACTAACTGCATGTGTTGATCACGCGACAGCTGTATCACAACATACACACACTCCTCAAACTGTGTTACTGTCAGACCTGTAGTATGTAAACGTGTCATGTCTCTTTTGGACATACAGCGATGATGGAATTTGACAATAAACGGTTCGTACCACTGACTTCAGGACTGATTCATATGTTGTGTGTGTGTGTGTGTGTACACCAGCTTTAATAATGTGACAGGACAGGACTCAGTCATTTATACTGTATTAACATTTATTGACAATTTAGAATAAATTTCACATTCAACTTCAAACATATCAAAATAGTACTGTGTAGGCTTCATTGAACCACAATTACATTTTTAGCATCATGAAGGCATTTAGCAAATATTTCAACAGTAATTTATCATCAATAAAGACAAAAAACATTTTTTACTAGCCGTACTAACATTAAATGTTCCATTTCTGTATGAAAATATTTTATAGCTGAGAAGTTTACTGGCACATTTACTATAAAAGGCATATTATGGTCTATCTGATTATTTTCTATTTTTCTTGTTTGTTTTTTTTAATGTTCACTGTACATGAAATAGTCTTTGAAATAGAGTTAGGACATCGATTCTATCTCCAGTTCTTGGGGTAAAGAAGGTCACTTTCTAAATGTAATTACACGTCACTACATATACTATGTAATGGAACACGCTAGATTCCTCTTGAGCTTCAGTATAATCTGATTACTTTACCACAGAAGTATGTATGAGTTTAAATGTCTGCCAGGTGTGGAGAGAAGTGTGTCATTCATTGTTTCGGTAGGCATATGTAAAATTATTTCCTCTTACTCTAATGAGGCCTCTGTCCATTCTCTCAAGTTAAAGTCACCAGCTATAACAGTTCAGTAACTGCATTTTAATGTGAAATCATTTGCAGAGTCGGGTTTAATATGAGATGATGAAGAAAAAGCTGAAGAGAGATGCATCCTCTGTGCCAATACAGATAAAGAAATATATTATCTATGAGAAAAGAAATACAGAAACGATGTCTGACCTCTGATTGTATTACTGATACTGATAAGGCTCACTTTAATTTGCCTCCAGTTTAAAATGTCTATCATATAAATGAAAATTGTTCCCTTTTTTCCTCAAAAAAGCAAGATAGTTTTACTCTTTATGGTAGTATTACAATCTTGCTTGTTATAAAGGTTGATCAACCTGTGGAATATTACATAAGCCCACTTGTGTTTGCAGACATGGTTTCATGTCCATGTGGTTCATTGTACAGGTTCCAGCACCATGGATAGTTCCAGTTTAACTGACAGCGTTATACTGTATTTAATTGCCTAGTTACTACACAGAAAAGTTTTCTGCGTTCTTGTGTTACTATTATACTTGGGCGTTTGTGAAACAACTTTTATACATTTAAAGAATCCCTGTCCTGTGACACACAGTAATAGACGGTTTTTTTTCTTTTTGACCACAGCTGAAAAAAACAGTCCTCATTCCGAACTTACAATGGGAGCATATCTTAAATAAATGTATACTTCAATGTCAGTGAAAACAGCTATTGGCCAAAGTGAATATGTTCCCGTTAATGACAACCAGTGACTGATCATTTTCCCAAATAATCTGTTGGATGTATCTGTTGGATGTATCTGTAACTTGCGTGCTTTTATGGTCGCACGGCCATCTGCAGCAGCATCACCTGCCGGTTTTCGGTGGGGTGAGACTTGCTGATGTGTCTCTCGAGCCCCGGGGAGCTGAAGAATGTGGACGGACAGTGTTTGCACGTGAAGATCTGCTGCTGCTCGCATTCTCTGGTGCCGCTCTCCTCTCCCTGTGTGTGGAACACATCTGGTCTGAGTCCTCCTACCAATGCTCCCGCCAGTAACTCGTCCCTCATCGCGTGCCACACACGGTGCTTGTCCCTGATTTCAACCGACGGGAAGCGCGCGCCGCACAGGTGACACAAGAACACCTGGCTATGGCCGCTACTGGTCTCGCGCCCCTGGCCATATGAAGAGGGTGAAGACGCTCGCGCTGTCATCTCGTGCGCAGCAAGGTGTTTCTTCAGGTAAGCCTGTCGGCGGAATTTTTTCCCACAGTACCGGCACTCGTACACCTCCTCTTCCGGTAACGACTGGACAAACGGTAAAGGTGGGTGCGGGAGTGACGGCGGCGGCTGCTGGGGCAGGTCGGCGCGCTCGTCTGGGTTGCCGTTCAGTAGAAGGAGGCTCGAGGGTGGACTGTCCGCCGCTCTCACCTGCTTCTGCAGATCCAGACAGCTTTCAACTGGGCTCCGGTAGTGAAGCGACGAGTCATAGTGAGGAGGCGCGAGGCTGTCACTGTCGGGGCTGTCCCGAGACCGCCCGTGAAACAGCAGCAGGGGCGGCTCGCGCCTGCGGGAACTGTCCAGCGCTCCGTGGTGCTGATTAGTATTTATGCGCAGCAGCTCGTTCTCTTTGCCATCCATATCTACTGGCTGCCTCTCGTGCTGAATGAGTCCTCGTGCTTCTTTTAACGGCTGGCTCTTATCTGTCGGAGCCTCTCCTCCTTGGTTGTTTACCGGACGGGGTTTGTGCCAACGGCGATGGGAAGCCAAGTTGGCGGGACAGCTGAAGACTTTGTCGCACTCGGGGCAACGGTACTCCACGCGCACTATGCGGGAGCACTTGTGCTGCGCGAGGGAGAAAGGGTCGGGGTACTCTTCTTTACAGAGTTGGCAGATGAACTCTCCCAGTGGCTGATTCCCGGTGGGAGCAGACGACTTCTCCCGCTGTCTCCGCAGCTCGGGACTCTCCTTCTTGATCCGCAGACCCAAAACCGGCGAGGTCGTGACCTCATCCTCGAAGTTAAGTTTCCGGTTCACTTTGGGCTTCTTTGGCGGATTATTCACGGGCTGTTTGTTGTGTCTGTTGCTAGTCAGTCGTTGATCCGGTTCAAGGAATGAACGTTTTCTCGCTGCGTGATGCTGCTCCTGGTTCATCACTGTCAACGGCGGGAACAAGTGCACATGACCCATATTCGGGTCATATTTGTCATCGTGTCCGTAGGACGGCGTGTGACGGTTGTTGCTTGCGAGGAGCCTCTCGATAGAAGCGGATACCGAGGTGGGCGTGGAGTTCAGCATGAACGGCAGCTCCGGTAACTCCGACACTGGGGATGATGTCAGGCACCTGCCCGGGAACAACGGCTGCTTCTCTACTTCCTCGTGCTGTTCTAGCAGTCGCGTGCCGATCGGTTTAACAGGGCTGCAAGACTCTGTTAATGTCAAGTCGGGTGGGGGAGGAGGTGGGAATAAGTAGAAATCACCATCAGGAGTTACAACGTCCACCTCGCTCACCTGCTCCTCGGTCTCGGGTAACTGCGCGCGCCGGTCCGCCTCCGCCTCCAGCGCGGACTCCAAGTGTGGGCTCCACGCCTCTCTGACACCGACGGAGTCTTCGCGGAACACCGGGAGTAGTCCACCTGGCCGTTCAAACGGGGACGCATTGAACACACCGTTCTCCCTCACAGCCTTCGGTCTTGTCACTTCAGAGTTACCACTGCTGTTCTTGTCACCGTCATGGGTTACAGGTTTGTTATTACTGTTATTTCGTGACCGATATGACGCCGAACATCGCCGGTTTCTCTTCACTAAGAATCCTCGAGGCATGGTGATGATGACGATGTTACTCGGCGCGTGGGTTAGGACAAGAACAACAACTCTTGTCTCGAGCACACTTTCAAGTAGAGCTTTGAAGTGACGGAAAGAGAGAGGGAGAGAGAGAGAGAGGCGCGCACAGGTGTGAGAGAGACAGTATCTGTGGTTCGCGTGTTTGTTTTTATCGACCAGTCTCTCTTTCTCACACACACACATGTGCGCGCGCACACATAGCCGACGCACTTGATGATGAGTTTTCGCTCAGTCAGTAGGCCTACCGGTACCCTGAATATTGTAGGTCTATTTTAGTAGTTAGCTGACTTGAATTTTGAAACTAAAACTTAACGTGGCATTTTGGGTAAACTGACAGCGTTTTTTCACTGTGATGAAATAGCCTATTGTCCGGTTTAACTCCCAGAATGACTTTCAATTTCCATTTTCTATAATCAGTAGCCTACAAGTAGGCTACAAGAAGGAATGAATGTGGGCTGACTTTTAGCCTGAATGTTGAGTCTGGAGTTATCATGTGAAATGAGTTTTGTAGTCAAATCATCAACCAATCATTCAATTTCAATCATCATCAATCAACCCTCATGCGTGACCATGGATGTTAGTGTATCCTAAGGTTCAAATGTGTCAAAGAAGCTTTTGGAGTTGAATACCCTAAGATAAACAGATGCCTCCTGAGATACACTGTAAAACTATGTAAAGAATATTTTATATGTTTATACCTTTATATGGCTTTTGTCATTCTATGGTATCATTGTTTTTAATGTTGCTTTGCTGTGAGTTTAAGTTTTATTATTCACAATAATTGTATTCATTGAATTGCTGCTGCCTTTAGCTGCTGCTGTTTCCCCTTATTTCTGGAAGCTGATGCTCCTTCATTTGTCACATGCAAACATGCAAATGTGTATTTTTAGGAAGAAAATCTGATCAGATGTATGTGGTGGAGTTAACAGTGTAATTAGAAACAGCACCCATGGGGACTCAGATACGATCGTATCTTTTTAAATGGACCGTTTTTTCCCGCTGAAGTGTCTGATTATCTGTTTCTTTGTTGTTGGTGAGAATACCTTGGGCATAGCTTTCCCTCTCTCTCTCTCTCTCTCTCTCTCTCTCTCTCTCTGTGTGTGTGTGTGTGTGTGTGTGTGTGTGTGTGTGTGTGTG
>JBBPCS010000508.1:27108-78018 GCA_037974645.1 Hollardia meadi | reverse complement strand
TGTGTGAGGGGGGTGGGGGGGGGGACGGACTATTCACACCAGTCCTCCCACTAGAAGCTGCTCTGGCTGATAAGAGATCGGAGGGAGATCCATCCATCCATCCATCCTCTCCCCCCGGGCTAGACCGGCCCCTCCGTGCGGGCCAGGCGGTCTGTAGCTCGGCCAGTGTGCTCAGGCCAGCCGGCGTCGCTCCCTGGAAATCAATCAAGGCGGATGAGCGTGAGAACAAGCTTGAGGGTCGGGTTGCTGGCTTTGCAAGGGCCACCTGGGGAATAGAAATGAGAATAGAAATGAGATGGGTGGTGGAGACTCCAGTAATAAAAAACAATCAAGCACCAAGCATCCTTGATCTTTAGTTTGGTTGTTTTTCACTGTAATTGTCAGCTGCTAATGTCTCCCACAGAGAGGAAACCTTGACCAGGGTTAGGCCTATATTGACGTGACTGACTGACACAGTAAACATTCAGCAAACATACATTTTATTGTATGGTAGCCTATTTCTGTCAGAAAAAAATAGATAAATAGAATTTTAGGAATGACTTATTTTTCTCTCTTATTTCAATTTAATTTTCACTGCTTTAATCATAATTTTGACCCTTTATGTTAATTTCTCAGAATTGTAACATCCCATGACTTATGGCATATGTGTATATATTATGATGCTATCATAGCCTAGATGGCACTCATCCTCCATGTATCTCTGATGAAACAGAAAATATTTCATTGCAGTATCCTATACACTATTTTCTATTTACTGCAGTAGATAGACTTGTCCACAGTACGCTTTAACAATTGAAATCTTGCTTTTTAACCAGGTAAATATAAAATTCTTTAAATACTGTAGTCGACTGTCTTTGCATGACCCCATGACCTCTGTATAAGGTCACAGATAATAATAATAAGTTACAGCTATTAAACGGTATTCAAAACAATTTCCAAATAAAAGTGATTACTTGAACATTATTGATAATTGTTAATTAAAAGCAGGTTGGGACGTAAAGCTCTATCATGAGGTTCAAATCATGAAACCCCTTCATCATAAAAAAAAAGGACAGAATAGAGCAGGCAGCTTTCAGTAGTTTAAAAATGGTAAATGTTCTCAGTCAATGTCCTGTAAAAATATGGATCCACAGACGTCTGAGGACGCTATGGCTGGAAGACATTGCGTGTGTGTGTGTGTGTGTGTGTGTGGTTTGCATCGCATCAGTGGGCAGTGAGGTGGATAATCCTCCAGACTGCTGAAAATGACTCTATTGATCGGTGCTTCTCAGTCACAACCTTTAAGTACTGCAGTATTACACAGCTGAGCTGTCTGTCTGTCTGTCTGTCTGTCTGTCTGTCTGTGTTTACATTGAGTTTACGTCTTAACTAGGACTATAGTATGGGAACAGTGTGTCTGTGCGTGTGCAGAGCCAAATGTATGATAGAAAAATGTCAAATAGAGATATTTCACTGGTTGTCACCTAATTAGCGGTCTAGTTTAGTTTTTGGACTCGAGTTTATGGTTAAATGTAACATTAGAAAGAGGTTAAATTATCTTATCTTTAATTTAATTTAATTTATCTTATTCATTAATTAAATGAATTTATAGGATAATAAGACAAATAAAGATCATAGCCTACACTAACAGAGGAGACAAATACAGAATTATTTAGACATAAATTGATTTCAGTGAAATGTACCCATTAAAGTTTAAAATAATTTCCCTCTCAAATTCACACTCCAAATTCAGACACCCAGCCGCCACTCAGTTTACAGTCTTATAAAAAGGCTTATCTATAGTACCATAATAGGGTTCTTTTTTGTGTTATAGCTATTGAAAACAAGCTTCTCTATGTCTACATATATATTATGTCGAGTACATATAAGTTCATATACTGTAAGTGAAACTCTCCTAGTCAACCACAGTAAAAGAACAGTAAGTTTTCATTGGCTTGTTGATCAAAGCTCTAAAGTGATGAGAGAATAAAAAATATCTAAATCATCCACAAATCCCTTTCAGTACCACGATCTTAGTAAACACTTCTGTTTAACAGTATCATGTCTCAACAAAGTGGTCATCTGGCGCCACCTAGTGGTACAGATTCATAGGGCAATCATCAGCGGTTGGACTTGCCTTTTTTTGGACAAACATGGATGAAAATGTCCGAAACGTGTTGTAGCCTCATTCATAGCAGCTACAGAGCTTACACGTCAGCTGTTTCATGACAACTGCTCAAACTCCATCAACTTATGAAGACCAGATGATATGACTGAAAGCTCTGAAAAAAGGTATTAAGTGAGTCCTAAATTGAAATTGTTATTATTAGTGTTATTAAACTGGATGATTCAGGTTTAAATTCTGATGTAAGACAACCTGCAGAGATCTTGATGTTGTTTGCAGAGAAAACAAGCTGCCTCCGCTGACTTAATCCTTTCTGTCCCAGCCTGCTGCTGCTATTTTGTCCTTCTCCCTGACAGTGTTATGCTGAGGATCCCTGGTGTAGTGTCTGTGCACCCAGTGAAATGGTCCCTGTTAATCAGATCACATGAGATCAACTTTCCCCCTTTGGCACATTAGGACCCTTGTTTAGATTTGATCTCCAGGAAAGAAACACTTGATTCTGGTTGTCTGTTGTCCACTATAGTATGAAGTATCAATACAAAGGAGCTGTCTGTGCAGAATTAGCTAAATCTGCAAACAATCAAACAAAACAAAGTGCTGTAAGATAAAAGGGATGGAAACCAGTCAGCTTCAACAAAAGGGAAGTCTACACTCCTGACTGTATAAACCCCCACACTTCATTGAAGCAGACTCAGCAAAATTCAGGAACATCAACAAATGAGTTAACAACTCTACTGCAGACTAATGACAACCATGCCCAGCAGTATCGTGGGGGTTTGCTATTTGTATTTTCTCTGGCAAGTTAATCAAATATTTAACTGCAATGGTTGCTAACATGAAGCTGCAACAGTTGGAACAGGTAGCACCAAACATTTCTACCCAAAGTAGAAAAGTAATTTAAGTATTCAATAAAATATTAGAATCAATAGTTGGAATGCAGATAAAAAGCATTTTCTTTTGTTAAAGGGAATATACGTATGTTCTTACAATGTTTACAATATTGGTTTAAACCTAGCCAATGTCTGACTCACACTTTATCTCAGTATCTTCATTTGTTGTGATATTGATGGTTGTAAAGTTTAGAACAAACGCCATATGAAAATGTTAAATATAGCCTTACTGTATGTCTCTATGCCAGATTATGAGCAGTGGTGGGAGATCTCAAGCATATTCAGTAAACTTCTTAACTTCTGAATTCAAAATATTACTTAAGTAAAAGTACACAAGTATTAGCAGCAAAATACACCTAAAGCAGCAAAAGTACTATTGCCCTTCTCATATATCCTTATGATTACTAATCAGTTAATATGTAAGCAGTATTTGCATGGAGGAGGTCAGGTTGATTTAACTACTTTATATGTGTTGGGTAATTTAATAGGTGCATCATATTTTAGAATGGATTGAACTTGTTTTCCACAAGTGATCATACCAACCAAATCACTAAAATGTTGGCTGGTACATACTTTGATGTGCATTTTGCTTTGAGATAATTTTCTCTGACTAAAATGCTCTACACACTTGTTTTTTGTTTGTTTTTTTCATTTGTGGCTCTTAATAGTTTAGTGTCATTTTGAATTCCTTTTGTTTGAAATAGAGATTTACAGTATATTGAGAGAGTGCAAACAGCAGCAGACATTTGTAAAAATCTTCCAGTAAGTACAGCAGGAAGGAAGCAGGAAACCGAGAAAAAAGGAAGCAGGTAAAGGAACACGTCAGAAACTCCACAGTGTGTTAGAGTTCATGGAGAGGGTTTCATGTCTCTGTCGTGCTTTTGGCTTTTACACAGTCATACGTTCAGAATGTGATCTGATGAGTCATTGTTCACTTTGCCCCTTTACCTCAATGCATTTTACAATGCCTTGCTGATTGAGTGATTCATGCCGAGTCGTTCTGTGTTGTACATGTCCACTCATATCCAGAATGCCCAGGGATTCCCACCGACACACACACAAACGTGCACAGATACTGTACAAGCATTTATGTAACAATGGCTATTCTTCTAGAGGATACTCAATATAAATCCTGCAGCTCTTCACACTCACTAAAGCAAAAAGCTTCATTTTAAAATGCTGGAAATTAATTTTAGTCCAACATTTCCCTACAAAATTCATTCTACATATCAAAATTATTTTTTATTAACATTTAGTATGGATATTAATAGATGAAGATATTGACATTAAACTAACCCATTGTCTGGTTTGAATTCTGATTTTGTCTTCAAAAGGCAAATATTTCCACCTCTGCTATATTCACACATGCTGCTCAGTATAGTGAGCTGGATGAGCTGACATAGGCCCAACTGAAGGGCTAAACTGGCTCTGTTTGAAAGAAACCAGTTACATTACCCAGGCAAAACTGGTGCCAGTCCATTATGCCAATATTATCTTGTTACTTATGCACCTCTTTCATGTTTTCTCTTGTGTCATCAGTGTGTTTTCATTATTTTACTGTTACCAAGAGAAACATTTACTCATACTTTAAGTCACATCCAATATAATAAGAATAATCTATTCTTAAATGTACAAATGGAATAATTTTATGATCAGTTAAAAGTATTTTTTTCTGGGAAACTAAATCTTTCTTATCCAAAACCACAATGACAGAACTATCATAAAGACAGAGCTACTCACAGACTTGATAACATCTCAGTATCCATTCCCCATACCTTCCAGTTAGACCACACTCCACCCATTAATAGGTAATCTGATGACTGGTGACATTTTGAAAAGCCAGCAGGGAGACACCCCAGAAAAACACAGATTACACAAAAATCCAGGGTTTCCATTTTTTGTGCAAGTGTAGTTACTTCCTTTAATGTCTAAGGCTGCGAGTTAAAAGTTTAGATATTTGTTCAGTGTATTATAATTTTGTTTCTGTACTTTTTTAAGCATCATCTGTTTCAGACTTTCGTGTAATGATGCCGTTTTGCGCTGGTTTCTTCTGACTGGCTTCCGGTCAAAATGATTCAGTTCTACTGACTCCACTCATATCTGCATTTAAATCAGAAGAAGATGCAAAGTGCTTCTTGCCAATGTCGGACAATGATAAACCACTTAAACGTCATACTTTAGATTGGATCGATTCCCCACCAGGACCTTTATCAAATGCTGTTTGTCTGTTTTGTCCATGAAGTGGACGTAACATAAAAACCTACTGTAAAAAAGTTCAAAATGTAAAAATAGAGTGAATGATTGTAACTATTGATTCACAAATGGACAGTGGAATGTTCCCTCTGTCCAATACATAAAACTTTGTGCAAATATGTGTAACTGCTTTGTTTCCTCCTTGTCTCAGACTCCTCCAGCCTGCTGTGTGCATTCCTTTCCTCCATTCATCTGCTTTATGCTGGTTCAAACAGAGGTCTTGTTTTCACTGTGCATTCAAAGCTGACTGTGCTCAGCAGTCTGGATACATAATATGTATTGAGAATATACTGTGAATATGAAAGTGGCTTGTATGGTTTGTCTTCCTCTGTACAGTCTTTCCATTTTTGCTTCAGAACCTGATGATACAACTGAAAAATTTACTTGCACAGTAAATTATTTTTAATTCAGGATTATGTTACATAGTAAATACTTAAATCTAGTTCATAATATTCTGCACAGAAACTGTTTTCTAATTGAAACACTATGCATTTGCATGTGATTTTCCTGACCAGAATCCTATTATGTTGCTCAAAGTGAAAATGTGCTGAGAGTGAAGCCTGAGCTTCCCAGTCTAACTGGTCATGCAGACTGAACAATGGAAGGTAAAACATGCCTGGAGTTTCCCTCAGGCCTCCAGAACATCACGTTCAACCTGATGTTTGTTTTTAAAGGGACAGGTCACAGCTGCGTGGAGTCTTGCGGCCTTATCGAGAACTTGGAGTCCTTCCATTTTATCTACAAAGGAAGTGAATGAGTGATTTGATACTGGGTTATTATAGGCACTGCGGTGGAATCAGTGGGAGTTTAATCCTCTTCCCAGTAAAATTAAATCAGCAGTGTCATCATTCACTATGTTTAGAAATAGGTGGCAAGATGTTAAGCACAGTTAGTAAATGTTTGCAAAGTCTGACCTCTATGCTTGCAAGACACTCACTGTTTAAGTAGTCTACGTATGTACAGTATGTGCTTTCTCAGAACAGACACTAACATATTATTTATCACATATCTTAGGATCTTCTCTGACATAAATAATAAAAGTTGTCAAAGTTTCATTTAAGTGAAGTATGTCTTTAAGAACAAACATAAACTTGACCATAGGGTCCATATCTGAGGAACTCCACTGCAGGCCTGTTGACTTGTTCTTGTGTTTATCAGTTTATTTTCAGGGTGTGATAAACAAACTGAAATCACATTGCAACTTTCAGTTTTGAAGGAAACTTCTGCGCATGCTGCCGGCCCCCTTCCTATGCAGAGGGGCTGCTGAGCAACATTTCCTTTTGTTGGAAGTGATTCAGCAGAAACATGCTAATGAAGGTGCAGTTTCAGCACATTGCATGCAGCCATCCCTCACTCATGTCAGTACAGACACTCTTTAATGGGACATATGCAACCACATGGGAATATAGAAATTATAGAGGCTTGTGCTTCAAATTATTCGGATTTCCTGGATTTTAGTGTTTCCCCTTCTTGTAGAACTTAAATTTGACTTGTTGAAGCACTGACTTTGACTTGTTTGCTGATTTCCTCCTTTTTGTTACGGCCAAGTTGACTTAGAAGTGCATAAAGTTTGATTAAATACAAAAAAAAGTATGCACAGTAAGTGAGGAGAATGTTTTCAAATGAACTGTTGATTTCAAGTTTTAAGGTGCCGACTAGAGAGAAAATGCAAGTTTGTTGTGAAAATGTGAAATTAAAAAAGTCCAATACAATACATATATGAAGACTGAACAGTGATGGAAAGTAACTAAGTACATTTACTCTACTTTGTACAGTGCTTAAGTACAATTTTGAGGTACTTGTACTTTACTTGAGTATTTCCATTTCCTGCTATTTCATACTTCTACTCCAGTATAATTCAGGGGCAAATATTGTAAAAGGCATGTATGGCAAATATGCCATTCTGCATAATGAGTACTTTTTACTTCTATAAGTATATTTCTATGCTAATACTTTTCATTGCTACAGAATCTGAGTACTCCTTCCATCTCTTAGACTGAAATACTGCAGAAATTTGTATTTTAAGTGCAGCAAATGCAGCCTGCAATATTACTTTGCTGTAATGACAAAGTGAGGAGTATATTTATGTGCCTCAATAGAAATCCCCTCTTGGATCCAGCAGTCTATATTCTGTGTTATTCTAAGTGACAGTTTTCTGGAAATCCCCCACCTAGTTGTTAGCTCCGCCCCACTGCAGCCACCACACAGAGGGCATTTACAGACTGCTTCACAACTCCGTCAGAGGAAAACCAAACGCACCACGTCCCGAACAAACCGCCATGGACCTCCACCGGACCAGTATATTAAACCAAATGGATTACAGTCGGGAGTCTAAAGAAGGGAAGCCGCTTCAGTCGACAGAGGAGCGGCTCGACAGCGGCTTGGACTCGCTGAAAGAGGAGGAATACCAAGCGGTGGCGGCCGAGATCCGTCGGCTCCAGGTGGAATGTGAGCCGCCGCAGCACAAACAACATCCCGCTGTAACCGGAGAGCTGCACGAATGGAAAACACAGACCACAGAGGACGGAGACACGTAAGAATAACGTTATTTAGATACGCATGGGGTTGTTTATGAGTTTTCGTAGTTCGGTTTGCAGTTTCGCCTGAGTAAGTTAGGCCCAGCTCCGGTCCTGGAGGTAATTTGATCTCTTTTCTGTGGGGAATGTCTTCCTCTAGCTTGTCATTACAATTCATAGGCCCAGGCCTAACTAGTCCGGGCTGGGGTTTAAATTTTAAGCACTAGGGCTTATGGAAGTACGTTGCTGCAGTGTCAAAAATACACAGTAGGGCTGTCCGGTTTTCATAATGGGTCTAGCTGTGGTCAGACACGGCGGTGTTGGACGTAAACAAAAGGCTATTATCAGGAGGGAATCTACTATGGCCGCGGGTCAGGCTGGGAAAGTCCCGGGCGCGCCGCCAAGGAATCCGACCGACGCGCGCTCCCGTGAAACGAGAAGAAGGAAAAAAAGTAGAAAAAATGCATTAAATTACACAAACGTAAGTCTGTGGAGGCCGAGGGCTGAGCTCTGTTTTGCAATACGCGCCTGCGGATTGTTGCTGTTATAAAACAAGGGGAATAACATTAAGAGTGATTCCAAGTTATGTTTGTTACATCACAATTCATCCGCCGGGAAATATAGTTACAAGTTCCTACAGTACTGTGAGCTGTACTCTATTGGGCCGAAGATGATCAACATGACTTAATTAATCATAATTCAGGTGCGGAACTGCCTTATATATTATGCCAAAGGACAGTTGTCATTGTGGGGTCATCAGCAGCTTCTCGAGGAGTCATCTGTTCAACATCAAATTGATTTGACTATAGATAAAAATGACATAATTCGATATGCAATGCATCAAGAGAATCTTTGTGTTGTTTCCCTCAGAGGACATCAGTGTAAGGTCAAACACAGGGTGCTCAGCATTTTCAGGGCTGATTTCTCAATTATCTGCAATAATGTTGTAATAAATGATGTGTTTTTATTTTTTTGCACTGCTGAGTAATTATTCAGCATTTTAAACCTTGAGTTTGTCATAATGCATTAGGTATTAGGCCAGCTTTTCACTGTTGAATAATTAAAACACAATTCAGGGGTATGTCTATTTGCTGTTGCCCACAAAATCAAGTGACTATGTGTCACTGGTTTCCTTGTGGAAAATATTCCATTTGTCTTGTAGATGTGTCTGTATTTTTACTATCTCTCTCTGTCTATAGGTTGCTCCACCTGGCCATCATCCACGAGGCCAAGGACTATATCAGAACGATGATAGACCTGTCCAGGGACACAGACTTCCTCAACATACATAATGACCAGAGACAGGTATGTGGGAGCCGCCTCTGAATAGGATCTTAAACAAAGAACATACCG
The DNA here is from genome assembly GCA_037974645.1 of Hollardia meadi. Lineage (NCBI taxonomy): Eukaryota > Metazoa > Chordata > Actinopteri > Tetraodontiformes > Triacanthodidae > Hollardia > Hollardia meadi. The sequence continues at coordinate 68,902 of JBBPCS010000508.1, read as the reverse complement.
ATATCTACCCCATCTCATCTTTGTCATCTTCTCCTCTCCTCTTCCTATGCTCTTATCCACCTCGCTCTGTTTACTTACTCTATCTAGACTCCTCTCCACTTGGCAGTAATAACAAACCAGGCGGACGTGTGTCAGCACCTGCTGGTATCTGGCTGCGACCCTACGCTGGTGGACGACAGTGGGGACACGCCTCTACACATCGCCTGTCGCCATGGTAACCTGCTGTGCTTCAGCGTCATCACGCAGAACTGTCAGCCGGAGCATCTACACACAGTGATGGCTGCCTGCAACTATCATGGTGAGAGTGCAGGACGAGAACAGCGCTTCTCTCTTGAATTGATGTGGTTCTGACTTTTCCTTTGTTCCCGTTCTTTTCCCGCTTTGGACATACTAAGCTTTTATAGAAGCTTTTTATAAATGATTCAGTCATCAGCACTGAAAGGAAACTTAAACATGTAAGGGAACAAAAATGTTTGAATTTAACAGTGGCAGGCTAAATTATAATTTAAAAAAATGATTACCTTTATATTTTTGTAATAGTGGTGGTGGTTTCCATTGTGCGATGGCCCACCTTCGGTGCATGGAAACAGACAAGACACTGATTAATCTGCTGCTGGTCTTAACTACTATTTAAAAGGAGTGGTGGGTGCGGAAAGTTATTTCTGCTGCCCTTCATCCCTGAACACTATGTTTAGGAGGAAGGAAACATTTACGAAAGCAAGGGAAAGGCCATAGCCATTCATGCCATAACATCCTGACAAAAACCCATCATCATGAGGAAGTTTTCTGTTTTAGACTTGTGTGTAGACGTTTTTAGGTCATGGCATTGTTGGTTGGTTTGCAGAAAAAACGGAACTAATTTTGCAATATGGAATAAAAATAACCGTATATGAAAGTCTATATTTGCCTTTAGTAATCTGCTTTAACATGGCAGATTATTATAAATCCACATTAAATCTTAAACTTTGTCCAATTAAAAACTATTTAGCTCTCCCTAGATTTTAATTAACTTGAGGCCCACCTTTAGACCCTGGGCTTATTCTTAATAACTGCAGGTATAAAATGACTTGTCTGGTGTCAGTTGTTAAGCTCTTCTGTTTGTTTTGCAGGTCAGAACTGCCTCCACCTGGCCTCAGTTCAGGGTTTCCTCTCACTGGTAGAGAACATGGTGGATCTAGGAGCTGACATTAATGCAAAGGTAAGCTAAACACACACACGTCATGTCTATTATGGTGATAAACAGTCATTTTAAGACATTTTGATGACCAGCAGACACCAATCCCTCTCGTTTTGTCTTTTACACCTGGTGCTAATCAAATCTTGTGTTCTCCCCTGTCCTATAGGAACAGCGTAACGGTCGCAGCGCACTGCACCTGGCCGTGGACCAGCAGAATCTCTCACTGGTCAAACTGCTGCTGAAGAAAGGAGCAGACCCCAACCTCCTGACCTCTGGAGGTCACACTCCCTACCACCTCACCTACGGTCGCGACAACGACGACATCAGGAAAGAACTGTTCTCGCTGACCAAACCTGACCTGAGGGAGCTGCCTGACAGCGAATCAGACGACAGCGAGGAAGAGGAGGACGAGGAGTCTGATGAGGTGTGTAGAAAATTTAGAGCTTCCACTGTTAGCATTAAAAGCTGCCAGTATATAACCATCTTTCTGTTCTTCATGTGTTTCTAGGTGGGTTATGATGACATTCAGTGGAATGGACATTAGCAGGAAACAAGCAAGAGAGAGGGGACGTTACAGAGGCTGCGGTGATGACTGTATAGGACAAGAGAAATGGCTCAGCTTCCTGCAATAACGCCATGAACCCGATAGTGTGGGTGACACAGCGCGGGCGTGACCGCTGACAAAACGGATGGACAGGCAGCTGCAAAGGAGAATCAAACGCAGACTGATGGCCAAATAAACCAATGAGACTGCTCCAGGCTGCAGGAGGGCACGCCGAGATGTGAATACATGACACATTATGATGGGAGTGCTGTATGATAAGAGGATTTCTTGTGCTTTGTGGACACTGCAAATCATTTGTCACAAAAACATCCATCCACCCAGATGTACCTGCAACAGCTCTGTTGTATATTGTAAATGCTGTGTATACAAAGATGTATTTTTTATGGAAGCTGTGAATGTGTACAGTTGAGCAGGTTGTATATGTGAGACAGCAAAGTTCAGCACACTCCAGTTAAATTAAAAACACAGGTATTTAAACAGTAAAAACGTGTGTGAATATGTTTGCGAGATGGGTGGCATCGAGAGGAAACAGCATGTGATCGAAAAACTGTAGTCTGTTAGTCTTGGATGGCACCAAGTTTGGACAAGAATGCTTTTACATGTGTACATTGGACATAATCTCTGTCATAATGCTATAAGGCATATAATCAACAGCGCCTGACAATATTACAAGGCTGCAATTATATGGGAAATTACTTTAACCATGTCCCTTTCTGCTGCCTTCAGAGTGTCTGTGCTTGGAGAAATGCCTCCACCAAAACATGGCATTAACAGCCCAGTTTAAGTTCTGAGCGGCCGCCCTTTATTTTCATATAATGCATGTCTTGCAGGGAAGTGCTGGTAACTCGACAACTTACTCCCGCTGAGGGAGGAACTGGTGGCAAGCTGCATTCCAGTATGTCAGATAAGAGTCAGAGGGAAATTGCGTGCATATGGAATGAGGCTGATTGCTCAGTCTTCTAAATCAGGAAGTTTTTGTGAGGGTGGAGCCAAGAGGGAAGGGACAGGAAATTCCCAGGAACAGAACACTCAGCTGTTCGCGACATTCCTACTTCTTGTTCCTATAATCGAAGGGAATCTCCACCGAATAACAGGACTATTCAGTCAAAATCAGGGCAACGGGGAGGAAGGGAGTTTTACTCAAGTAAAATAGATCAAATGTCAAATACACTGATGCAATTCTATGATTGCATTGATTTGCTTTCCAAATTTACGTTACAATGGAGACAGAACCCTTTAACACTATAATAGCTGTAAATACAATTGTACGACAAAATAATACATTTTCACTAATTAATTTGTGCCTATATTCTTGTGTACCTTATTTTTTCCCAAAGAAACATATCTACACTTTGCCTGAAAATGTTTAACGCTGCTCATGGTTGACTTTTCAGAGTAAAGGCATATTAAAACTGCTGTATATGTGCAATCTTTGTACAACAGTGGTACAGCAGGTCAGTTTTCCATCCAAATATGAAACAAGTGGTGCAGCTTTTATAATGATATTTCTCCACATACAGACCGATTTAACATTTTTCTGAATCTGATTGAGGTCAGATTATCGTGAAGAAAAGTGCATCACAAGGTTAAATATACAAGAAAAAAGGGAAACTGTGTTCAATAAAAAACATTGTGTTGAAAAGTACATCAATGTACGGCAACAGCTGCAAAGTCGAGGAGGACCAAAAACAAGAGAGAATGAAATAATTAAAGACTTCTAATTGACGTAGATCTCAGCAGACTTTAACAGGGGTATGACAATGATGACTGTTGTTGCAATGGCAGAATTCCCACAGCTGTTCCCTGGGTTTTCAGAAAACACATCAGAGCATAAACATCATCCTGGTACTAAACACAGTGAACCCTTCAAAACAGAATAATAAAATGAGGAACACGTGACAGCCCTGAGTAAAGACTAGAAGCACTGTTGAAATACAGTGACTCAATAAGCTGCAGGATCACCAAGTCCATAAAAAGTAAGAGGTATTAAGTAGTATTGTGCTGCAGTTGTAGTTACCACACCTCTATCTTCCAATTTGCTCATGTCATGCTCATCATTTGAAGTCATTTGGGCTGAGCTCCATCTAGAGAGGCCAATGGCTGTCTGACTCCATCAGCGACCAAGGAGCATATTGTGTTTTATGGTTTACAGATTTGCATTTTTCCAGGAGGGGTCGATATGTGGATAATATTATGTGCAGTCCAGTTCTGTGTATGACCAGAGAGGATGGAGAAGGTGTAAGTGCCAATGTAGGTGGGTAATGAGTTCTACCGACCAGGTAAAAAGTTTTTCAGCTTTTTGTTTGTCTCGAGCTCACTGTGTAGTGTCACCTCTTCTGAACAAGATGATGCCACCTCCTCTCTTACTGTCCTTTGTGCCCAGGAGGCAGAATTTTCTGGAGTTAACAATCATCATCCTTTTCCTGGTAATGACAACCGCAGCAAAATGGCTGCCAACTCTTCCTCATTCTCTCTCAGACAAAGCCACCAGGTGAGCATCGATCTCAGACTCTGACAGAATCCTGGAACACAAACACACAAGGTAATGGTCATCTTTTTTTGTTGTACACACATGTACATGTTGAAAACACATTCAACCATATAAGCCCTTACTTTGATCTTAGTTCTAGTTTCAATTTTTAAAAATAGCTCTGCAAGGCTTTAAAAACAAGGACAATGGTGTGTGATCAGATCTGCATGTATTGTTGAATGGCTCTTTTCTTTTTCAGAAACATTTTTCAGCAATGCCCTGCTTCACTTTTATTCTACAAAACCCATTTACAGCAGCAGCGATGCAGTGAAAAATATACTCACTTGAATCTTGAATCCTGTGTAGTGACAACTCCCACCTCCAGCTCCGAGGGCTTGAAGTCGATGGACAGAACAGTTGACAGACATGAGATAGCCATCTGTTTTGAGAAGAGAGAGAAAGTTGTCGAGCAGCATGACAAGAGGAAAAAATAAATAAACGTTGCATCTGAGAAATAGATGCATTTGGATACAGCAGGAAGCTCAGTGTCAAATAATCTAGAAATATGGAACATAATGTATACATATACTGTATAAGGGATACTTGTGTTTCCATTGTGTCAATGGAGTGTGCGCCTGAAACAATGAAAGCAAAAACAACGTTCAACGTTTCCAAGGACCACAGATGAACTGCTGTGTTTGTCAGATGTTTGTCCACCTGCTCTCCTTGTCTACCAACAAACACTTAATTGTGAAAAAGGTGAAAAAGGGCCATTGCAAAATATAAATGTGGCATTAAATTTTGATCTGGGTGACATATTCCATTTGTTTGCTTTGATCTCTTATTCTTTTAACAAGGAGATTGCATTAAAACCTGGATAATGAACTTTTGAAACTGTTTTTAGTGTGTGTGTGTGTGTGTGTGTGTGTGTGTCCTACCTCTATAGTCTGCTCATAGGTCCAATCCAGTTTCTTTTTGATTTTCTTCTCCAGGAAGCTGGTGGCCTCAGTTTGTTTGACTCCAGCTGCTGTGGCCTTAAAGCCACAGTAGTAGCCCGCTGGATCACACTTGTACAGCTGTGGACCCAACTCTTCATCCAGTCCAATCACTATCATGCCTGCAGGAAGGATGCAAGGCACGGGGGAACGATGACATGACAGAAGGAGAAAAAAAGGAAATGGTATCTATTTAAACATCTAGTTATAAATGGCAATTTGAAAAATACATTTTACCTTTGTCAAAAAAAAAAATTAAATCAATAATAAAGTGGCCTGTTTATCAATACACAACCTCGTGAAAGAACATGAGGACTTGACAGATATTTCACAAATAAAATATGTAGAGCTGCAGATTGCAGATATTTTTTGCTGATATTCCAAATCAAGCTGTGATTAAAAGACTGTTGACACAATAATGGAACACTACACCTTTTCATACTAATAACAACTACAAAAACAGGTTTCAGTATAGATCTTTATTTATTTTAGTATCACACAGTGATGCTAAAATAAAAGCATTCACCAGCTGTGGCCATAGAGGAACATACATTATTTTGGAAGTGAATGACAACGATTAAAGGCATGTTGCTGAAATACACAAACACACACACTACTCACAGCAGCCTAGTGGCCTCATCTCAGCGTTCTGTGTGTAGACTTGGGAGATGTCCGCCATGCGTTTGCACAACATGTCCACAGGGATCTCATAGCCATACTTATACATCCAGTTAGCTGCTTCATACCGCGCCCTCTGCACCTGAGACCTGCCATCACCTGGATAGACGAAGAGGCGGAAAATGCATTTCACACATGAATTTAAGAATACAGGAATGAAGAAAACACAATAGAATTGCTTCGGTTTGTTTACGATGAAAGAATATGGTAAACTTCTTTACGTAAATGGATCCATGAGACAACGGGAGCACTTAAGTTGGACAATTCATTGCTCTTGACATTGATGTTAGACAAGTCGGTTGCTAACTCAAATATATCACTTTAAATTACTAAATATTCAGCTATACATTTTAGCTATTCACCATCAGCTGGACAACACATTGCTTACCGGTCATGCCAGTCATAACACAGCCAATGTTCTCTGTAATTTTGAACAGATGTGTGACCGTCAAGGTATCCAACAGCTTGTCCTGAGAAAAATGTGAGAGCAAGACAAAAGAGAAATTTACACAACACACGTACTCCAGCAATTCAACAACCACGATGACAGCTGAGGAATCTGACCACATGCTTTGAGAAGACACAGAAACTTCTAATTGTTTATCATGTGTTTGTGTAGACTGACTGGGACTTTCTTTTGAGTGACGACCACAACGCAGTCCTTCCCTCTGATCGCAACAGAGGTCAGTCCTCCCTGGTTGATGGCTTTGAAGGCATACTCTGAAGACAGACAGAAAGAAAAATAAACTCATGAGTACAAGTGTGCACTCCAATTTTTTCATGAACCAAACTACCTAGTTGTTTTGCATTTAATTGTACACACAGGACATGACTGTTAACCGTGTGTTACACCATGTACACCACCATGTGACATAAGAGTAGTGGTATTTCAGCTTCACAGGTTTTCTTTTGACCAGGTTTGTCTCAGGGTAATATTTAATACAGCTCAGTTATAAAAAGGTGCCCTGTGGCGTTTTCGACTTCTAGTCGACAGAAATACGACAGCAAAATGCAGCACATCGTTAAATTTCACAAACAATATACACTCACTCTGTTTTGAATAAAACGTCACAGCCTACATTTAAAAGAATGACTACTGAAAATTGTGAGAGTATGGGTTAATAGTGTGCTACTTAACTGGTTGGTGGATTCACTGAGTAATAAATTCCAATTAAAATATTCATCTAACGTTACTAACCGCTAGCTTAAACTTTAACACTCAGCAGTTCAATTAAGCTAGGTTAGCAGAAACAAACGTAACAAAACAACCCTGGTTATGACTTAATAATATTCAATTAAAGTTAATTATATATTAATTGCATTTGAACCCTTTCACGATATACTGAAGTAAAACTCTTTCAATATAAGCCACTGAACTATGAATGGGCTATATAGATAGCCGCTAGCTAATGTTAGCCCGTTAGCCAGTAGCGATGACAGAGAGTGTTGAGTTTGGTTCATTTCTTTCAACACTTACCGACTTGGTAGAGTCTTCCCTCCGGGGAGAAAATGGTGATATGGCGGTCAAACCCTGCACTTGAACCCCGAGACATGACGGCTGGAAATAACTGAGGTAAACACTGGTGTGGACTGAAATTGAAATTGAAACTGAACTGAGAGCAAACAGAGGCAAAAACAACATGCCCAACATCTACTCCGGATGTGATCTGTCCGAGTACAGGCTTTCATATCCGGGTCAACTTAGCAGCTTTGTAGTTTACAGATGTCACCACTGAGTACAACTCTGCTGCTCCATATGCTGCAGATGTCAATAATTATTATAAGTAGTAGAAGTAGTAAAAAAAAAATCAAATCAAATTTAATCAAAGTTAAATCAAAGAGTGCAGGTGACTTAGTTATTTGTGGTAAAAGTTTTATTTACAAGTCCACAGTCATAATCAAAGCATATGAGTGTGTGCGTTCAGTGCTTTTTGGTGAGGCAGAGCCATCGTTGTGGTACTTCATAGGTGCTCCTGTCGTCTGTGTCATCATATGGAAGGTGCCACGAGTCCGCTGAAGTCTGGATAATGGTGTCATAGCTGGGAATACTCTAAACACACACACACACATACACAGTTAATTGATATGGTTCTTTCTTCCACCCTCTCCCCTCCTCTGCCTACTCCTCCTCTTCCTCACCAGAAATCGGACTCTCCTGCCTGCTGCGACATATCCATCCACTACCATCTGGTGGCCTCTCTGCCATTTGAAGAAGAGTCGTCTGGTGGCTCCGTCTGGCAGGCAGGCCTTGTGGTCCCTCATCAGGTCCCTACTCACAAACCGACAGTGGTTCCCAGAATGCAAAGTGGCATACAGCAAGAAGGGGTCATCCTCCGAACTGACGGACACAGACACAGACCAAGAGTTGTGAGGTAAACTCATTACAAATACATTCTCTTAAGAACAAAAGGTTGTAAATAAACCGAGTTACTAATGAAAATAACAATAATAACTGCCATGTTTAATGTATTTTCTCTGGAGTAAATTCCATACTATTATTTTTATATTGTCAGATGCTCACATGTTTTCAGTAAAAAAGCAATGAGCTTTCTGCCGGATGAGGTCCATGTTGTGTCTCTCCCAGGATCTGGAGGGCCGCAGCATGTGTTTCCTCCCCAACACCAGAATAGTTAGGCCCTGACGCTCCAACTCTGACACCACCGCCAACAACTGAAACACACCCACATACCTCAATACATTGAATACATGAATATTCACTGAAACAAATGGCAGACTGGATGCCAGCTCCCTTAAGATACATGAATAGACCTCATGGTGTATCAACAAATGCCCGAGAATGAGATGAGAATGCTTTATGACCAAACACCTGTAAAACTAATGACATTCCCCTCAGCCTCAGCTGTACTGTTTAGCGCTAATTAGCAAATGTTAGAATGCTGACACGCTAAATTAGGAATGTGAACATGGTAAGTATAGGAATATTTTACTGTGTTGATAATTACCTGCTAAACATCAGCGCGTTACCGTTACTGTAAGCATGTTAGCATGATGACATTAGCATTTAGCTCAAAGCACTGCAGCCTCACGGTATCGACAGCATGGCAGCAGACTCTTAGTCTTGTTAATCGTATACTGAGCAGGTACTTTCGTGTTTCATATATAGCTGTGTTGCTGACCTCCGATTTTATTCATATAAGCATTTGAATAAAAGTTTCTGTCAGTGGTCCTAATGTAAGTTTCTATGACTTTGTATTAATGTTTTTTTGGCTTGTCTGTTTGTACTTTCCTTTGTCTTGCAGCCACATAACATCTTAACATATTTTAATGCAGATAGAAATATAGTTGACACACACACACACATACACGCGCGCACACACACACACACACAAGTAGGCTAGGTGTTATTAAAATCAGGTACTGGCCAATTATAAAGGCACCTCCTACACCCTTCTACTCACACACATTGCAGGGTTAGTCATACTGCAACCAGCAGAAAAGCCCCCGAGTTGGACAGACATACTTGTAGGAAGAAACCACTGAAATCTAGACTGTGTCTGCATGTGTAAGGATTTTGCAGCTGCACTGTAAGACTTGTAGACCCTGTCGAATATTTAACTCAACGCTTTCATCTCTTTTATACATCACATTTTGCAGGCATGTGCTACTGTGTGTTTTTTCGTACCGTCTCTGAAAGCTTGCTTTTGTCCTTGTTGATATTTGCTACATTCAGTCCATCTATGACCACATCAAAAGCTGGCTTCCTCTTCACAAACGTCTTGAACCTCTCCAACTCCTGAACAGACACAAAACGAACACAGAGATAGACAGAAATGAACGAAGAATAAGGAGGGCGATATATTGATTTTAAAAAATAGGTCAGAGGAGGTATAGATATAAAGAAATGCAATTTATACATTATTATTGTGCCATACTGTACAAAAACTCTTGTGTTTCACTGAATGACTACTGCTTTTTGCTATTTAACTATAAAAGGATCAGGGTATGAAGAGGAAAAGAGGATCAGCAACTTTATTAGAATTCATCCTCTAGGGCCTATGAATGTCTGTCCAAATTTTCGATCCAATCCACTGACAAAGTAATAGATTTGACCTGATGGTGGCTCTGGGGGAAAAAAAATCAGGGGATTACCAAAGTCAACAGGATTCATCCTCCGGAGAATGTCATTGACATTTCAGTCTGGTCCAAAGGGGTGGCCTGTCCAACCGACATTACCATCTTTAGAGCCAAGTATTTAATATTTTAGCGTACTATAATCCCAGAGCAAAAGTCTATTCAATTCACAAATAAGGAAAGAAGTCACAAACATTTCCGTATCTGCCTCAGTCAGCGTGTTTTCTAACTAACCATTTACTGAGTTCCATTTTCCAATCATTATAACTGAGAAAAAAAACACAGAAAATATTGACATCAAAATACATTTGGGTATAGTGCCCTAAAAGCCCTAAATATAAAGCCCTAAAAGCTGATAATGAGACTAGCTAATTGACTGGATGTCTGACTAATAATGTGCAGTAGTGAAAATGTACAGGAAAAGTCTGCAGAACTCTCTCGTAACAACATCAGGGGCTTGTTCCTTATATTGGTTGAGTAACTGAACACCTGCGAGTCCACTGGCCTGATGGTTGGCTGGTTTTCTCACTGACTGATCACAGGCCTGCCAGTAATAAATCTACCTGGCCTTTCCTTCTCGGTACTGAGATGGCAGAGTGCCAGATGGCTGACATTAGAGCACTCTGTGTTATGATAAAGTTTAATGGCTTCATTTTTTCAGTTTGTTTTCCTGTTGGACAAAACTTTGTTTGATTAGAGTCAGGCTAATATGACAAAATTTAAAGCGGGCTGCTGTCAGCTGTCTCAGCTGTATTGTATGTACATGTAGTCACATTTTGTTTTACTCATCCTTACTTCTTCTAAATGGGGCTTATGTACTGTATGCAAGTAAAAACCCCAATGGAAAGACATCTGTAGATATTCAATGTCTGTCTTAAACTTAATTTTAGTGTAACTAGAGCATCTAAAAATGCAGCCAACAATCACATTACAATTTAATGAATATTTTTATATCATCAGTTGAGTATGAACAGTCTGCTCTCGCAGTGCAAGGAATGAGGAAGGCTTCCTCATTATAGTCAGTGCGTAAAATAACTGTATTGCAGCTTTGTACCATAATAGGAAAGTAGTGCTAAGGCTTAGAATAGGTCAGCACGTGAACATTTTCAGTCCTTTCACTTTTAGACAGCAGCACTATGGAAATAGGCTGCTGTGAATTCCCCCGGACTTGAAACTTGATGGTGTGAACACTGTCACTAGTGCACAATCAAACTGTGATTGTAAAAAAGGTTGTAATATTCCTCCTCGGATGGAACTGTGCAAAACACCCTTGAAGCCCTGTTGATTTTCCAGCATCTAATTTGCTTACTTTAGTTCACCAAACACATGCACGCACACATACAGTATGTGACAATAATTAATTCCACAACGATAATCAGTAATTTTATATTGTAGGCTGGTTTTGGTTCATGTGGGGGAGATGTGTGTTTGGGGTGGGGGGCAAAAGGATTAGAGAAAAAGACTGATGGACAGATGGAAGCATAGAGAGAATGTTTGTTATTATAATATATATATATATAACCTATATATTTTTCTTTTACCACAAATAACTAAGTCACCTGCACTCTTTGATTTAACTTTGAGCAAAAGATTAAACCTATATTATAAAACCTAGTTCAAAAAGATGAAATTGACAAAGAAAGAGAAAGAGAGAATGAGAGCAGGAGGTGGAGGAAGAGATAGACGGAGAGAAAGTCCAGTATAATTATCCAGGGACTTTCCAGAGCTGATATGTGAAACCAGCTCATTGTGCTGCTGCGGATAATATGACTGCTTAAAACACGCGCACACACACGCACGCACGCACACGCACGCACGCGCACGCACACACACACACACACACACACACTTGCACCTGCATACACAAGCTTACAGTGCCACTCATACAGCATTATTACACAAAGTATGTAAGGTTAAAGCATTACCAATGATGTTCAAAATCAAAATGCAAAAAACATAACTGCCTGCAGTATACAGGTTATAATGACATCCAGCAATTTTAATTGTTGATTTGTATCTCATATCTGTTCCACCTTATACTAAGGTTTACATTTTGATTTGGTCATACATTTTGTATTTTTATTCTATGATAACATCTGCCTTTATTCATGTATAAAATACACATTTTATATTTGAAGATATGTCATGACTGACGCTATATATGTAAGTATCCATATCAACCTAACATGGCGAAATGGTCAGCAGCATGTTTATTGAACCACGTAATTGTCTTCAAGTAGCACAATGAGCTATACTGCAACTATTTCAGAGTGTTGCAACAGAAAAACTTAATGAATGATAATTGCAGCAGCAGTAATACCAGATCGCAATACAGAGGCTTACCTTGTGGGGAAACATTTTAGTATTATTTTATTGTCTGTCATTGTTTTGTTTTTTTGGTATTGAAGTAGAAGTCCAAATAAAAAAGGACAAGACTATTGTGGGAAGATCAGCGTTTTAGTTTTCACATGTTAAATGCTACAAATAGACCAGACTTCTGTTCTTGGTATCTGAGTCTTGTAACTGTTCTGAAATATGTTTTTATTAATATTGGCTGAAAACATGAAGCTCCTGTTGGCAGAAAAATATATCGTATGCTTGTAGGTTATTTAGGTCTGACAACACGAGCAATCGCACAGGGGTACACTGTAAACTACAAGAGCACATCAGCTTGAAGAAAATGCAACTTGGGTTCTGCTTTTGTTTCTGAAATAGAGGTTATCAAAAATATTAGAAATGTTGTTTAATATGACAGAAGGCAATACATGACCACTGGAAACTACAGCATAAAATATTACTATTTTTGTTGAAACTGTGTGTCAGAGAGGAGTTAAACATAGGTTGCATATAATGAAATTGCACAGGGGGTTTCTGTTTTTCTGCTCACTCAGTGCAGTGCCAAAATGCATGACTTGATCTCTGTCTGCTTTGTTATGTCTCAACATTTACCTATGCCACATCACATACAGACAAACACAGCTCCTCTTCCCCATTGCACTGAAGCCCGCCCTTTCTTCCTCTATCTGTCCCCGTCTGTTGCTTCACTGTTGTCTGCAGCACTCTGTTTGCCCTTGAAATTAATTGCTTTCAATTGAGAATTAATCAGGTTGAGTTAAACAGCATGTCTGTCTGCCTTCCTTGGTCGGTCTCCTCTGTATGAGGTAGCTGTGGTCCAGATTCTCATGGTGCTCCACATGCTGGAAATCCCCTCAATTTAACTCACAGTTGCACCAACAAACGCCTCCTGACTACCAAAAAACACAACGGACTGCACGCAAACTTTCGCTCTGTTCATAAATTAAATATGACATATTATTAACAACATGCTACTGACGTTGCCAAGTTTCTTTTGGGAACTATTTCAGGTGAATAACCTTCTTTTTAAGTTTATTATCTTTGGCATCATAACAATACAGCCAGGACATTCCAATCCAATGAAAAGCTAGTGCCCTGGCTCTCTCTATACACAGACAGTGAACATATGCATGCAAGATACAGTGATGACTGCCTTCTCTTGGCTATAAAAGGAGTATACAACTCAAAAATGCAATTCTCATTTTGATTTTAATTTTGCGTGCATGTGCGTGCTGCCCTGTTGCTAGTATCAAGATCCTAACTGTCTGTGGACTGAAGCCGTCTACCAAACGGGTGGAGTGAATCCTATCGCTGATAAGCACTGACAAAACCATGAGCTGAATGACTGATACAATGAGCCATGTTTGCTTCCTAAGACAGGAGGAACAATGGTCCCTGCCACCTCGAAACATGCAAAATAAGTTATTTTCATTTCATAATTCATGTAAAACACGACCAACCTACTGCATAAAGCAGCCGAATAGTTTAAAGAAATAGTTTGACATTTTGGGAAATATGCTTATTCGTTTTTGTGCAGAGAATTAGATAAGAAGATTGATACCACTCTCAAACCTGTCAGTCAAACATGAAGCTATTAGCATAAAGACTTTTTTTTAAAAAAAGGGCAAACAGCTTAAAGCTCACTAAATATCATACTGTATCTTATTTGTTTAATCCAGCCAAAAACTAAAATGTCATTTTGTGGTTTGTTACACAACTAATAGCGTAATAATGAAGTTTAGCCAATCCAAATGTTAATTTTGTTCCGCTAAACTAGATTTTTCGGCTGTATTAAATCCCAATACAATTTAATAATGTAGCTTAGCTTCCCTAAATCAACGTTTGTCATGTCTACAAATTGCATGGAATCTTTCTTCAAAGGGTTTATCCCTTTGCCAAGGAATAGTTTGGCAGGCCAGACCAAAAGATAAATAAATAAAGCCACAAGGCGTCATTCTTACAGATTAAACAAACAAGATATGACACGTTAATTAGTGAGCTCATTTGGTTCTGGTAGGCAGATTATGTTGTCATTGAACTAAATTCTCTCTACCTGTTGACAGTCTTTTTGCTAAGCTAGCCGACTGCTGGTGCTAGCTTCTTATTTTCACACTATATACTCTATAAGAGTATCAATCTGTTCCTTATATTTCCAAAATGTCAAACTATACTTTCAATCTCCTTTTTTAAAATTTTTCTAGGACTGCTGTGATCTCAACAACAAAAAAAGGGATTATAAAGACCATAAAAGGGACGACAGGGCGCCATCATGCTGTGTCTTGACTTATTACTAAATATCAAAGCCACCTCACTATGTCTGACACTAACCTTCCTTTTAAAACACCTCCTTAAAGTGCACCCAAAGGAGCTGTGTTCATTAGCTGTTCCTCTAGAGTATCAGTTCACTGTTTCAGCTAACCTCAACAGCTTAGTGTTGCATGTGTATCAATGACGCCATCTAGCAGAAGTTAAAGAGAAGAAGCTAGAAAGCTAATGCACCATGTGGCTGATAGATAGGCCTCAAAATAGATTATCGACTATTGAGATTATTATTGCAAATTAGAAAGAAAAAAAAGTTGTCAAACATACTATTTCAAACTGAAACTAGCTTAAGAGTTTCCAAACTGCTCACTTTTGACACCAACCATGATGAGTGTAATGTATTATTATTCATGTCGTGCCAATCAGTACCAATCATTTAAAACAACCTAATATCACAAAATAAATAGTTTTTAAAAAATCTGTTAATACCAATATATAATTTCATACCTGCATACAATGACATGAAATTAAAATATTAAACCCTGAATATTAGATGTATTTAAGTTAATTATGTATTTAAGCTGCTCTAATTTCAATCAGAGTTCTTAAGGACCAACGGAATCCCGGTGCGTGTGTGCGTGTGTGCGTGTGTGTACCTCGGGCGTAGTCTTGTTAAAAACATCTCGTCCCTGAATGATGTCAGTCATCACTCTGTCTTTCAGCTGTTGGTACTCCTCAGCAGTCAGCTGGATGGACTCTAACTCAGACCCACAACACCCACACACACCCCTAGACACACACACCCACACACACACACACCCACACACATATATATGACACATACATTCAGAAAACACATTTTTGCCCTTGTCTAAATATAGATGAAACTGCTATGAAGATTCATGTTGAGGTAGGAGGTGGTGTAATTACTTTGGCATGGCGCTGGTCCAACTTCCTGTCCATTTCGGCCCTGTGAGACTGAAGACAGGGAGGAAGAGACAGACAGAGAATAGAGAAATTAGATAGAGGAGTTATGAGTTGAGGTGGGTTAAAATAGACGGGAATGAGCTCATGTTAAGTTCATGCAGACGAGGGAAAGTTACTTTGGGTATAAATGTTGGTTTGCAATTGCATCTTGTTTCTTTATGAGTATAAAAAAAGAGAGGAATGAAAGGAGCCAGAAACCATAAACAGAACTTGTCAGGGCAGAATTCAGCATTAATATCCATTGACATATCATTTATCGACCATGGTGTTTTATGTTCATCAAAGTTTTTTAGGCAAATGATTTGTGACTTTGCACCAGTTGACAGAACAGATGGTCAAAATTTAAGAACTATAATGTGCATCCAGCCTCAGTTTCCCCTCTGGCCCTCAGTATCTTAATCACTCCCTTGTACCTCTCAAACCAGGTCTTGATGGTGCTGGTGAGGCTGTGTTGGGGGTAGATCTGGTTGTTCCTCATGTAGAGCAGAATCCCCAGCAGCTTTTCCTGGTGCTCAGGCTGAGACACGGCCTCTGCTTCCTTCCCGTTGTCCTCATCCGTCTTTCTTACTCCCTTAAACAGAGCGTCCCAGGTCTCCTCATGCGGGCTCAGTCCTTTTTCAATTAATTCATCGTAAAGACCCCAAGCAGTGGTCGTGTCACCATGTACCATGGCTGCTGAGATGACATCACCGTAGTTGCGTGGTGATGGGGTAAAGACCTGTTAGGACGACAGTAAAACAATGTGATGATAAAGTAGGGATGTTGTGTCCTTCAGCTTCAATATGAGTGAAATGCGTTTTTCTAAGTAACACTTAAAGCACTGTTCACCTTCTTAAGCTCTTGCAGGATGGTGACAGCCTCCCTCCACCTCGCCGTCCGGCTGAAGGACTTGATGAAGAGGCTGGAGGCTCCTGTGTCCAGAGAAGGGAAACTTCCCCGCATGATGTCATAGACATCAAACGCCTCAGCGTCGTGGCCGCCGCTCACACACAGCGTCAGGTACCGTAGTAGCAGCTCATAAGGCAGTGTCCCCGTTTCCATGGCTACAAATGTCAGCAGGGACCTGTGACAGAAAGGTGCAGTATGTACATGTGTGTAACATACACAGGCTTACTTCATTGACCTTTATGTCACACCCGCCTTGCTTATATTTTAAAATGATAGTGCTTGAGGTTTAACCAAAACAACAGGTATAATGTTAAAGATCCTGTTAACTGTTAAGACAACTGGGCCTCAACAAAATAAATGTCTTCAAAATCACAGACACACTCGTCCTCCTCTCACTTGGCGATGTCCAGCTCGGCCCCAGAGGCAAACATCGCACACATCATCTGGAGGTCAAAGCGTTGTGGATTTCCCAGAGACTCCTTCAGGTTCCTCCACTCAGCAGCAGAGAGCGGCCGGTCAGGAGGCTGCACCTTCCCTGTGACACATTCAGGTTTCAGTGAAGGAAACTTGATTCCCAAACACTTCCATTGATTCATTTGTCTTTACAAAGGCACTAGAAAAACAAAACTTCAAGTCACCCGGGAGTCTGTCAAAAATATGGAGTTGTTTGTGCACATTTACTTTAACCGACTTGAAATGTTGCTGTATTTTAAACCGAATAGGTCCGACTGTAAGAGAAAAATGATTCCCACTTAAGTAGAAAGTTCCAGTTTGTCCTACCTGCTCTAGTTGACCTCCCTTTGGGCTCCTCCACATGCTGCTCCTCATCCTGAGAGCCCAGAGCTGCTTTCCTCCTCAGCATCTCTGTCGTCCTCTTTGCTGTCCCAGCAGCAAACACAGATTTGGGGAAGGAAGGCCTCTGTCTAATGAAGGAGCTCTTACCCCTTCCCTTCACAGCATCATACCACGACTCCTCTTCCCCATGTCTGATGGTGTTTTTCTTTACTCCCCCCTGCACACTGTTCCTTCTGTCTGTGTGTCTCCCACCTGGGTTGGAGTTGGAGTCTCTGGTGTACAGAAAGCGTGCTACAAGAGGCAGCTGTGATGATTTGCACATAGAAGTCTTTTGTGTGAAGAAAGCTGAAGTTCCTTGGTGGAAGGAAGCCTTTAAGGGTTTCTGGCATATTCTGACTCTTAATATGAAGGTGGAGCCCATGTTAGGATATTTAACCTCTGGGCTAGTGTGAACTTAGTGTAGATTTATTAAGCTTAACATTCACGTCACTTATAAATCAGATATAATCCTTAACTTACGAACTGTAGAAATATTTATTTCCTAAATTAACTGACCACAAAATTAACACATGCTGTTAGTTACATGAATCAATAAACTGTAAATGAGATTAGCCAGCTAACACCGTTGTTTCAAAACGCCAGTAGTTACATAAAGAACACAGTAGTCACTCTCTCGTTAGCTCTATAGATCCTTATAATCCTTTAAATGCGACTCGCACCTCCCCTCGATATCCACATTTAATTAACCAAAACAGCCTGTTTCTGTCTACATAACTTCATGGACAACTGTAAGCATGACTGGAGTCGCATACCTTGACGTCATCAACGCTTGACAGCGCCGTTTGTGAGATGCGTCAAGTTTTTAAAGATAACCGAGAAAGGAGAAAGGAGAAATGTATTTTATTTCACGTGCTTTATGAACTCTTTGAGCCTCCTACTTCTGATGTTTTTTAGCTTTAAATAGACTATTGCAAGGATGACGCTGCAATATTGGATTTGAATGGATAGCAACTGTTATCACCTAAGACATTTACTTTGCTGCTTAATTTGTTTGGCTTTTGTAGGGTTTCAGTTTTTTCAAATGTAGATAATTTATGCTTTTATTTTGAAATAGAAAAACCATACCCGGAAGCAACATTCTTGTTCATTCAGCAAATAGACGTTGTCCCTATTATTGCTAGCTTGGCTACTTTTGTCTACTTTACATCTGTTTTAGACTTTTGGGCCGGTTTTACTGATGTATTAGATTCGCTTCGGAGCAGATATGGCTAAAGAACCACAGCCCCACTGGTCGGATATTTTGAAAAGGAGGTTGGAAAACTCCAAAAAAGGTGAGACAAAAATGTAAACTAACGTTGCACACTGGCTAATGTTAGCTACTTTTTTTATTGAGAGCTATCGAGCGAAATTTGCTGTTAGCTAAATCAACATTAACATTTATGTGGATTCCTTTTGGTTTTACTGATAGCAAGTTGTTCTTAATCCCCATCCCTGTTGCTGTACAGATGCGAGAAGCGACGTGGAAATGAAAGCAGAAGAAAGTGAGCTGTTCACCAAATATTACACAGAGTGGAAAGGAGGAGGCGACAGAGACGAGTCCTACAAGAACATCCCACGATTTTACTACAGGGTATTATTTAAATACACGACATATGTGAAACCAGTGAAAACGCTTGTCATTCGTGTAATTTCGATTGTGTTATGGTACAAGACAGATGAATAAGCTCTGTGCCATCACTAAATCCCCCTTGGAGAAAAAGATTACATTTCGAGGTGCAAGGATATGTAGAAAAAAGAGATATAAATATAGATTTTTGAGTAAGACTAGCTTGGATAAATTATAGTATGGCAGGATGCCCTAAACTTTATAAATAAAATATGACACCATAACAACACAACAAGTAGTCAAATGCAGTTGTTTCCGTAGTATCTGATTGTTTTAATTGAAGTATTTCAGGGCTGGCAGTCAGTTTTATTCTGAATTGATGGCCTCAGCTGTTTGATAGTGTGATGATTTTGATGGTAATGCTCTTACATTACAGCAGTAATCTATGGTGCTACTGGTGACGAAGATTATGATGTTGATGGTTTTTATTACTGATGTGTAGTTCCCAGCAGAATGCAAGGTACAAGTTGTTTAATGATGAAGATGTACAGAAGTGAACATACACTCAGGTGATGATGATGATGTTGCTCTGCAGCTACCAGCAGAGGATGAAGTCTTACTTCAGAAGCTGAGAGAGGAATCCAGAGCCGTCTTCCTCCAGAGGAAGAGCAGAGAACTGCTGGATAATGAGGAACTACAGGTAAAACACACCAACTTAAAAGCAGTCCGACACAACATCCTGACATACTTCTGCATGTATACATAACACTGTAGGTTTGTTATTTAATGTCTGTCTACTTTGTTGTCTTTTAAAAAAAACAACAACTTTGTATCGAATTTTACCAAGGAACAACACATCGCTTAATACCTGTGTCCCATAATTGGGGTTGTGAGAGGGGTCTTCTTCCACTCAGAAGATGCTCGCAAGATGCATTTTCAAGCAACTAAAAGCAACTTTTAAGAGTCTTGTAGTATGATGGAGAGATGCAATTCCCTGGAGGGAAGGCCCAAGAGGAAAACACCAGGGTCTTTTTTTATATCCCACTAATTACTTTGCACATAAATGTCCAGAATCTGGAAATTAGTTTACACTCAGCTATCAGAATGACACTTAGGGGAGAATATAACGGGAGCGATTTGTTTTGTGCAATGTAACAGGGGTGATATGCAGCCAGTGAAGGATCTTATACTGAGTCTCCATCAATCTATTACATGTAAACCTGAATCTGATCAAGTCTATAGCTGCCTGCCAATCATAAATTGTTGACTTTTTATTTTTTTTAATCTTTGTGTAGAATCTGTGGTTTCTGCTCGATAAGCACCAGGTGCCTCCAGTGAGTGGAGAAGAAGCCATGATCAGCTACGAAGCCTACCTACAGGTGGGGGAGAAGGCCGGGCCCAAGTGCAAGTAAGTAACAGGAAGTAAAGGTTTACTGGCGATGGTACAGTTTGTGCTAACTATAGAAAATCCCCCTGTCTGCTTGACTTTTGTCCACCTGGCGTCATTGTGTCTTGACTGATGGGATAACAAAATATTCAGATCAGGCTAAAATGAGATCACTGGAGGTTGTCAGAGATGCATTTGGCCTCATTAAACAACCCAAGCTACATAACTCTGTGGCCATAACAATGAACTTTTTAAACAGGAAGTGGGCAGGTTGTTAATATGTCAATGGTCATTCACTGTCAGTTTTAAACTGATTAAATATTATTTTTTTCACTGCAGCAAAAGAAAGACAAATCTCACTTTGATGTGTATAGGAGAGACTACTTCTAAAATGTCTTGAAAAATAACATCCAGCTAAGATACCTAGGGGAGGAAACATGTTAACAGCAGATATAATGTAGGGTAAAGTGGCTTTCAGACTGAATAGAGTCACATAGTGAAATAAATTTGTTTCTCCTCCCTCAGAAAATTCTTCACAGCCAGAGTGTATGCCAAGCTGCTGCACAACGACCCTTACGGCAGGATCTCCATCATGCAGTTCTTCAACTATGTCATGAGGAAAGGTCTGGACCATCATTTGGCTTTCTGGTCAACCTTGTCAAGTATCTCCTAGCCCTGTTTACTTACCTGGATTTATCTGTCCTGGTGAATACCTTGACACTGAATGTTGCTCATTTCTGCTCTCCCTCCTAGTATGGCTGCATCAGACCCGGATAGGTCTGAGTCTGTACGATGTAGCAGGACAAGGCCACCTCAGAGAGTCGGTGAGCATTTCCATCAAAACCACAAACTTCAGTTCAAGTGATATACAAAGTTTTTTTTCAGCCAGGTGGAAAATGATGGTTTGCAGTTGTGCTGAAATGGTTAAAAAAAAATGCCAATATAAAATTGACAGTTGTTATTTTGTGTAGGATCTGGAGAACTACATCCTGGAGCTGATCCCCACTCTGCCTCAGCTGGATGGGCTGGAGAAGTCCTTCTACTCTTTCTACGTCTGCACCGCTGTTCGCAAGTTCTTTTTCTTCCTGGACCCCCTGCGAACGGGTGAGACTCAACCGTACACACGGAAATAAGTAGAGACACATGCCCAGAGAGGACACATGTGCTTTATTAGAAGTAATATCTGTGGCTATATGGTCTCTGTTTTTGCTTTTCAGGAAAGATTAAAATCCAGGATATATTGGCCTGCAGTTTTCTTGACGACTTGTTAGAGGTAGAGTTTTTTTTCATCACTCACATTTCTTAACTTTTTTTGTTAAAATGTTACAAGTTTATTTGGTTGCTACACTACCAGCATGCAGTTAAAGGAGCGATTGTAATAGTCCTCCTGAAAGATGTTATTTTGCATTTGTGTTATATGGATTACTGCTGTATTTATTTTTTCTTAAGCAATACTTGTAACAAGTGTAAAGAGCAACAGATGTCACTTCCTGCTTCTCCTCTCTCACGCTCTCTCCCCCTCTGTGCTCCCAGCTGAGAGATGAGGAGCTGTCTAAAGAGAGTCAGGAGTCCAACTGGTTCTCAGCCCCGTCGGCTCTCCGAGTCTACGGTGAGAAAACGTCTGTGTGAGGCGTCTGAGTGTCAGGGTTCCAGTCTTTCGTCAAATATTTGCGATGTCAAATGATCCTTGAGAATAATCTAGGTGTGCGGGACCGTGCAGTGCAGATCATTTTCAGCACTGAATGATAACAGGGTTCCTGTGGCTTCTTAACATTCTTAAATGGTCTTAAAATAAAGTCAGGGAAATTAAGATCATAAACTGTCTCAAATTTACCGTAATAGTGCTGTAGATCTTAAATTTGCAGGTGGTGCACTTAAGGCTGGTGAGAGAATTGTCACACCATAGCCTACTGTAAAAAGTCCAAGAGTGTGCATTGTTTGATTAATTTGTGTATTAGACAATGAGACACTCCACCATTAATAGAAGTTTTACATTACGTTGGCTAGCTACGGACCTTGGCGTCTGGCTTTGTGTTATCTTTTTGTTATGGTCAGTTGTGGTTGCTAGCTAACTAACAAGCTAGGTTTGTTGATGTGGAGATGCAAGTGTATTGACAAATGTTTGGAGAAAGAAAAGTTTCAGAGGTGGAAAGTGCCAGCAGTAACTAATGGGGCTGTGCCAATGCCTGCATTGTTTGTAGCACACCTGAAACTTCCTGTCTCCCTCACAACTTCTCAACAGTTGGTACTGAACGATTTTTAAAAATTGTGCAAGAACCCTGAATAAGATGCTGTGGTTTAAACATAATGTATATATTATCTGTTCCAGCTGTCAAATGACAAGACGAAGCAGTGTGAATCTGGGATTTTCTGTTCTATTCTTTCATTTCTTCTGTGTCTCTATAGGCCAGTACCTCAATCTGGATAAGGACCACAACGGCATGTTGAGCAAAGAGGAGCTTTCACGCTACGGCACAGCTACGCTCACCTCAGTCTTCCTGGACAGAGTGTTTCAAGAGTGTCTCACCTATGATGGAGAAATGGTACAATGAACAACAGCAACAGTAGGAGAGTTGCGGTAGACACACAGATGGGTGACAAATTAAAGAAATTAAAGAACCCCTGCAATGCTACTGAATGAACACCATTCTGCCAAAACATATTCACTTATTTGTTGTTTTGACGATGGTGGTGGAGAGCGCTGTCGAACACATCGGTCCAAACTCTCCTGTAGGTGGTCAACAGCATTGAGATCTGGGGACTGTGTCAACGCATTCTTTGACCCCCTTATGTCCTGCAGGGAAGCTTCTACAGTTGTTATGCTTGCCCACTCATTTATTCAGGGTTTTCTTTTAATTCCTCACCTGTCTGTATGGTAATGTTTAACTTCAATCAACCTCATATGGTTAATCTTCGTAAATGTGTTGTCCTTTTGTCTCAGGACTATAAGACCTATCTCGACTTTGTATTGGCACTGGAAAACAGGAAGGAGCCGGCAGCGCTACAGTATATTTTTAAACTTTTGGACATGGAGAACCAAGGACACCTCAACATCTTCTCACTCAACTATTTCTTCAGGGTATCAGCCACACGTCTCTCACACAAACACACTAATAGCATGCAAGGAATACTTCGTCTTTATCACTGTAAGGATAATCCACTTGTTAATGTTATTTTATGTAATTGTTAAAATCCTTAATTGCCAGATTCTCATCCTAGCTCCTTACTATATAAGCCAGGACCTAGCTTGCATTTTTATGAGGATGAAATAATACAAGATACATGTTGACACTCACTGTGTGTTTCATGATACTTTGTTCTTCAGGCCATTCAGGAGCAGATGAAACTCCACGGACAGGAGCCTGTCTCCTTCCAGGATGTCAAGGTACACACACACACACACACACACACACACACACACACACACACATATGACCCTCTATTAAGAGACATTCTTTGTTTGGGGGTTAAAAAAAAAGATGAACATTTTGATCACTGTTTCTCCTCAGGATGAGATCTTTGACATGGTAAAGCCCAAGGACCCCTATAAGATCACTCTCCAGGACCTGGTAAACAGTTGCCAGGGCGATACCGTCACCAGCATCCTGATTGACCTCAACGGCTTCTGGACCTACGAGAACAGAGAAGTGCTGGTCGCCAACGACAACGACAGCAGCATCACAGCTGACCTCGACGACGCCTGAAGATGATTTGGAGACCAGAAGGTCACCGTTTCACCCGCATCCTGAAAGCCAGGTGTCCCGTCGAAGTGTCAGCGCTGAACTGGGGTGAACTCGTACTGCTGACTCAGGTCCCTCTGGTTGTGTTTGAGATAAATGTCTACACTGTGAAAACCTTGAGGAGATGAATGGAAGGAGGGGGAAGAAAATGAATGAGTTGAATGGAAGGAGGAAAGCCAGACACGATGCTTTGTGTAAATATTGTTCTTTTTGTCATTGTCCTTCTTAAAATAAATGTTTCTTTTTCATGCCTTTTCTGGCAATGGCTAAATGTTTCACTCTTCTTTGTATAATTGAAGCTGTATATCATTTCCAACTACTGAAATAAAACAGTTGTGAGAAAAATCAAAAAGCACAAATAAAAAATGTGATTAATGACTAATTGACTCCCACATTAAACTGAAAGCGGCTATAATTAATACTTTTATATTAACAGTGAATCAAATGACTGTTTAATTTGAAAGGGGTCACTCATATTATTATCTGACTCTTCAGTTCCTGTCAGCGCCACAGAGCTTTTAACAGTCCTTCAGCTCATTGTTTTGGTTTACTTATTGGGTCATTTTTGGCTGAAACGGGCAGCTGTTTTCAGTGGAAAAGCTCTGAAAACCCAATGTACAGCAATCAGATGACTAGCTAGTTAACATAGTGGAGTATTTAGCAGTTTAAGAGTCACATTTCCCACAGGAGTTGGTGGAGACCAAAAGAAGAGCTAAAAGAGTAAATATTGGACTTAAATTTACCAAGTGGGCAGGAACAGAAACACGACTCAAACTTTAATAAGTAAATAAGCAACTGTTTGTTAACAATTTTGCCATCAACTTACTTTACTAACTTACTTTTGCTTTCAACTTTCAACCCAAGTGGCCAAACATATTTGGAATGGCAACATAGGGATCTGTGGCACAAGTTCCAAGCTGCATGAAGAGGGTATAAAGTCTGAAGAGAAACCTTCAGCAACACTAGTAACAACTACAAATCTATATTGCAGGTTTAACTGAAGTAAAATGGTCCCTGGCAATAGGAGGTACTAGTTATTGCAGGTAAACGGGTAACTGTACAGGTTTTGAGTGGGTTAAAACAAAGCTCTTTTTGGAAACCTAAACGCTGTGTTTATGTACAGCTGAGCAGTCTAATCATCTCCTAAATTAACACATTTTATTTTGTTTGGGTCTCAGAAGATTATGTATTGAAAAAGCATTCTTAACTTTACGATCAGTGTGTGATATAAAAATCTGCTCCCGTCTACTGACGATCTTTGGGATCATTCAAATGCATGGCCTTCATCAGTCAAAGTCACTTCTTTTTTGTCCCTAAAACATCTGAAATGTAGATAGGCAGAACACGCTCACACATCTTTATGCCTCGAATTTTATGCTTTATGTTGAAGGTAAATAGAAACCATGTTTTTGAGATGTTGAAACAGAGTCACAGAGCTGGGCCAGGAGACAGGGATATTCAAAAGTTATTTAAACAAACAAGACCCATGTTTATTAAAATTTTATTAGATTAGATGGTTCAGATTATTTGAAAATCCTTTATGGTCTGAATGGCTGTAATTTGTTATGCCCGAGTACATGATAAAGCTGCCACTAAAGAAACTTTCTAGGGAGTAAAACAGGTGGTTCATTCCTGTGTAACACAGTAGAATAATTGTGAAAGAAAATTCATATTATGTGTAATAATTAAAATAACAAAATCCAACATTTGAATGTTTTTAGGTTTTATTACACACAGAAAATATAAATATGTATATACAGATTCATTAAGTTTGTTTAAATAACCAAAACATTTGCATATGTCAGCCCTTTTTACATTAAAAAAAAAATCAATAATATCCTTCATTGACTCATGTAGTGAAGGACCAAGTATTAACATACTGTAAACTTTATGGTCTGATAATGTTGCCACTTAACTTTCAGTTTATCTTTAAAGCCCATTTGAAGCAAAGTGTGTGCGTAATTTCTCTGCGCGTGGTCTGTCACCACACCGCACAACCATATCAGTGGATAAAAATAACAAATAAGAAGCTTGTGACAGCTCAGGCTCAGCATTAGTCCTGCTGCGCAGCTTAACACTCATACAGTATGAAACATTTCCACAAGGACACTTGAAGAACGACCCCTCAACACACACTCACATGAAGGAAGAAGCCACAGTATGTATGTTGGCGACTATTACGGCCAATGTAGAACATACACTTACACTAATCATACACTTGAGTACAAGCAGATTTTCAAAGATTTGAACTAAAATCAGTTTATTATGTAATCTACATTGGTTAAAAACTTCTGTAGTTTCAAGAGACGACTATTAGTACTGCTTCATGTAACTTATGACTTAGATATAATTCTTACCAGGAGGGATGCAAAAAGAAGTAAATGTGTGCTGTTAAAGTCAATATTTTTAAAACAAATCACATCTGAGCAGACAAGATGTTAGAAGATTATGGTCAAATTGGTGTTTAATATATAAATCCTATTAAATTAGCTCCCGGATTAACCAGCCCTTAGTTTGAATCTGCAACAGTCATCCATGGCTAACGCCCTTGTGTGCAACTCATCAATTAAATATTGTTTGTCCACAATAAGTCCTGTTTAAAATGCAGGGAGGTACAGTAACGTTGAGCCAGTATTCATGACTACTAAAAGGCAGCAGGGTTGTCACATGTGTTTGGGTATTATGTTGAACATAGAGGTGCTGTTTGATTAAACTTGAGGACTCTGAAACTTGAGGAACTTCTCCAACTACTCCAGTTGTGGCTACTGATGTCATTGCTACCTGCTTATCTTTATAGCGAGGTGTTGACAGTGATGTCAGAGTGCCAGTGTCAGGCCATGCTGTTAGAAAACTGGCTCAACTTGTGAAATATCTTACTTTGCATTAATTCATAGCAGGATCAACAACTGAACAGTAGATGTAGCATGTGTTTCTTGCTGCTGCTGGGGACCACGTTCTGTTCTCTGTTCAGTTCAGGATGGATCTCTGTCCTTGACTGAAAAAAATGAGATTGATGTCCGTTTCTAAATAAGATTAAAATCCAGCATTTATTTCACTTTCCCCAACTCAATTTGAAATGGGTTGAGCCCAGGCCCAGTTGGGTCAACAAGTAGTTCCATACGTCTCAGTATTGCATACGATTTCACACTATACACAAATTTACATTAACAGGTAAGGCAAGTGTAGCCACTTCCACAGCCCTTTTCATTTTTCCCCTGCACTGTACGATCTCTCTTTATAAAATAAAAAAACATAGAAAAATAATATTATTAATCTACAGAGATAAGTAAATTAAGGATTTGCCAACTGATCGAAATGTGTGAACGTTGGTGTTTTTTTCTTTCTCAGGACGGGAGGGCAGAAGGGACTCTGTTGGTGTCTGGAGTGCTGAGAGGAGCCTCAGGTTCCAGATCAAAGCTGATGTTTACAAAGGAAGCTCCAGACGCTTCTGGCTGCTCCATGGTAGCAGGATGAGAAACGTCCTGCTCGCCTCTCTGCTGCTCCGCAAAGCGACTCTCCGCTGCCTCAGACAGACGGTTTTCTTCCTCTTCCTCCTCCTCCTGCAGCAGAAGTGTGTGTGTGTGTGTGTCATTTAATACTGTTTATCTGAGAGTTCATGTTTGTGTTCTTGCTGCTGCCTCTGCATAAACAGCTTTCAAGGTGTGGCTTTATTCCTGTTTACATATGAGACTGACATATGAAACTCAAGGATGTGAGCATGTGCATGTGTCCTCCTACCTCTTTCTTCATACGGTAGTACTCATCAATGGCATACTGGTATTTAGGAGTAGTGATGCCGAACAAAGAGGCCAGTCTCTCTCCCATGTAGTCACACACTACAGGAAACACACACACACACACACACACACAATAAAGTTAATTTTTTAGCACTTGACCCAGATTATGAAGGTGACCAAAAACAACCAAATACAATTAAAGTGTAAAAACAAGCTGTAAAATACATTCTGATACATTCCTGTAAAGTTTCTAATTTGTAATGTAACCTAATATTCTCCAGAGCATTTTTTAAAAAACATTTCCTAACTCCCTCTGTGTGGAAAACACCTCAAAAGCTCAAAACAAAACTCATGATATTTCAGGATTTCCCTGACTATTAAGAACCCAGTAAGATGTGAGCACTAATGCCAAATGTGACAGTAGGCTACATTACCTGAGACGGTGGAGGTGGCCATTCTCCACATTTGGAACCAAAAATATGGACCCCAGGTCAGTTTGGACTACAATACATGAGAAGAGAAGCATGACAATTAGACCACACATCTGCAGGTCAGACACAAAATAACAAATACGACCTAAGATTACTCCTCAAGCACAATTGAATGACTTTAAAGCATATTTTAATCATAAAGCAGCAGTGCTACTGCTAACACCATTCAAGCTGACAACCGGGCCTTCTACCCTTGGCACTCTTTTACAGTTTTGATCATTAAGTGCCTTTCTTAGCATTGACAGTAGTCAGTTAACAGAAAATCAGGGTTGAGAAAGATAGGTACATGATGCAAACACCATCCACAGGATATGCCTGAGATCTGTTTCAGTACCTGTAAAATCATGACGGCTTCAGTAAAGTGACTGTAAAACTTTTTGTTCTCATCCTACCAAATCTACAGTGACGACGTCTTTCTTCGCAGGCTCCTCCTCTTCCTCCTCTTCCTCGGTGCTGTACTCCTCCATGGTCTCTCCACTGGCAAAGTAGATGGTCCTGCGGGGAACCTTCACCCTCGGCTGTCTCCTCGCAGAGTCTCCCAGCTCCACCCTCTCGAAGTCGGTCGCTCCCCCTGAACTCTGATAGTAATTCAAAACAGGCAATACATGTACATGACGCTATCATCCTTGTTATTAATAATATACAGTATATTCTTACTACCTTTTGTATAATTTGTAAGTGATAAAAGTGAGGCGCAAGCATGCTAACTTGATGTAACTGTGCCCTCCCACACTCTGGTAGGGGATTTGGCTCAATGAAACCATACAAATAAAGAAAGAAACTTACCTTAAAAATAACTTAAGTTATATGTAGTTCATTTTTATGTCGTTATATACCGCAACGTTAACTACACGGGGTTAGTGTAGTTAGGTAAGGTAAGTCTATGACAAAAAGTTAACGTTACTACTGCAAGGCACTGGTGAGTTTATTAGCCTACTTAAGCTACTTTTTGTTCGTTGACTGTTAGCCTCTCAGCTAGGGAAGTAATTCGATATTAATCTAAAAAAAAGTCTCTTTTTTATGATTCACAAACACTAAAACTGGCGAGAGTTATGTCGCATGGACTAACCTTATTCGTTTCCATAGTTTGTCCCAGTGAAACGTTGGCATTAGTTAAAAACAACGACAAGTCTGACATCTCAGTCACTCCTTCCACCTCACTTCGGGCTTGTTGTCTGTTCGGTTGGCACCACTTCCTGTCTAATTTCTTCACAATAAAAGTTCTTCGCGCAAAAAACGGGTTGTATAACAGCTAAATTCAGCCTGGTTGCTATTGTTCTGTACAATATAAATTGTCTTGACTTTCCAATAGTGCCACACGGGTCTTTTTAAAGATATGTCTTTTATTGATATTATCGTAATTACACAAACAAACAAACAAAAAACAACAACAGTAGACTCACTTTTTAACACTGACATTGATACTGATCATACAAGTGTAAACAATGTGCATCTAGAGAAGAATAAAGACAAATAAATAGATACATAGAAAAAAATAATGATAAAATTTGTTACACATTAGTTGGAAGTGAGACAAATGTCAAAAAATAAATAAATTGAGAACAGAAATAAAATGTTATCAAAAATAATTATACGAAGTGTTGGAATGTAACACTACTCAAGTACTGTGCTCAAGGAACTTGTACTTTCCTTAACTATTTTATTTTATTTTATGTTAGATCTACTTCACTACAGGAAAAATACTTTTATACCACAACATTAATTCTATAGCAATAGTTTGTAGTTTTTTTGCAGATTAAGATTTTAAAAAACTACAATGAGCATATAAAATTGGATGGACTTTTATAAAGTAAACTATAGTAGAATTAGCTCCACCACAACAAGCTGCAACATTAAAATGCTGCTTACATATGAATGTATCAATAATAATAATCCAATAGTATAATATACTGTATAACAAAATAACACTGACAGAGACTATTTTTCTTGAATTTTGAATACTTCTGCTTTTATTTATTTTTTTAACTTTTACTCAAGTGCAATTTTGAGGGCAGGACTTTTACTTGTAAATTAGTTTTTTTTAAACTATGGTATTGCTAATTTTTGTATTAAAAACCTATCTTAATGCTCTACACACTTTTTCACAGTACACTGATCATAGTAGTAGCCTAAGTCCAGGTGTTACTAATAACATAAATGATGGCTTTGTTCTACTCAACTGTTCCAGAAAGACATGACACTGTGACTGGCAGCCAGCATGCTGAATACTAGGACCCTGAAACTGAAGTAGATAAATGGAATTCAGTCACCATTCATTTTATCATTTACACCCGTGCTTTTCCTACTGTGACATGTCAAACTGTCTCATGTCAAAGAGGCCTCATAAACTTACACTTGTTCTGACAGAAATGTTTTTGTTTTTTACGCTGTGTGTTATTTTGTATGTATACCATCAACAAGGATCTAGAAAGAGTCCTACTGTCAGTTCAGGAGAGAGGAAGGTCCTGGCAAGCAGGAGGAAAGTTGACATCAAGAGGAAAGTTGTTATATGTACTCTTGGCCGCTAGGTGTCACTGTTTCATCTCAGTAAGTTGCTTCCCTTTACCCCTCTCACTCAATTTTTCTTACTGTTATCTCAGCCAGTGTACACTGTGCCCGTTAAATAAAAACAGGTTAAACCATCAATATTTTTTTATTCCAAATAGTTCTGTCATCAAATGTGTAACCACTTGCAATCAAAGCTTTATTTCGAAAGTAGTGACCGGAAGCTGCATTTCTCGTACGAGTTAGCCTGACACTCATACCAACAAGAGGGAGCTTGTGGCGGTGTTTTGGTCGAGTCGAGCCCACTCACCAAAATGACAGCGAGGAAGTCTGGCTCACGACTGGAGACCGAGATAGAGCGGTGCCGTTCAGAGTGTCAATGGGACAAGATACCGGAGCTGGTACGACAGCTCTCGGCCAAACTAATATCAAACGGTAAGAAATGTGCGGGTTTCCTTGTTGTTCGTTCATTCAGTCTGTAAGGCCTTCACCCTGGTCTGAGTCCTCGGTACTTCCTGACAGCGGCAGGCGGTGCTGGTAGTTTTACACCACTGTGCTCTGGTTAGAGCCAGTTAGCTAGCAAAGGTCAAGAAAGAGACATGTTTTTTTCGCAGGGGATTTTACCACTTTTGGGCAGTGTGGTGTGTCCTGACCGACATACACTGATTTTAAGATATGGAGAACCCACTCTGTAACAATTAGTTAGCTGTTAGTTCCTGTGGTCTCACAGTTGTCCCCCCCCCCCGGCTCGCTCCTCTCTCCCGTCAAACGGAACCCCATTCAAAAATCTGTCATTGGGTTAATGTTGTCTTACTAAACTAATAACATTCTAAATTGACACATTTCTAATTCTGGTTTGGCATCGCTGACAGCCTCACTTAAGTTAGCTGTATTGGTAAGATGCGTAATTGCTACAAATCGATTCATTCATGTTGCTACATGCTAGCTGTCAAACTTGCTGATGCTGAATTGTCAACTGGCAGTACAGCGCATCATAAAATAAATACTCGTTGACGACAGAGGAACATTTTATTTAAAATAAATAAATACTCCAGACAGAGACCAGTTCCTCGTTGTAATCTAAATTAAAGAACACAAACATAAAAATCTCACTTGTCTTTATGGTGCACATGCACATGTTACGTCATCATATACTGTATCAAAAGGAGCTGCCTTGCATGCAGATGTAAACACCATCATATTCCATCTTGATATGCATTATATGCATTATATTGACAGATTACCTGATGCTTTCATCATGTACTTGCTCTTCTGCTGCAGATGTGTATGCTGCTTTATCTTAACAACACTGTTAATAGATGAGGCAGACAGCTCATGGTGGTTAATGCATTTAAGTACCATAAATACTTCTAGTGTGGTTGATATCTCCTATTCACTCCCTTGAATGTTAAAATAAAAATATTGATAGATCATTGCAGACTGTAAACCAAAAAAATATTCTCATGACTTTCAGCGAAATAGCTTCAGAAAGTGACATTATTTCGAGCTTTATTTTCCTGTTTTTATCTTGGTGACAAAAGTTAGGAAACACTGCCATTATGGAATGTAATGTAGCACATGAGGGTTATGAGCTCTGTTCACTGACTGGGATCAGTCAAAGGATTACTGCTCATTTCACTGTTTGAAATACACACACACACACACACACACACACACACACACACACACACACTCACTCACACGATTTAGAAGCTTGTTAAGGCTGTACATAATTCTGACTGGTATGTATGTAAGCATAGGTTTCTCCATAGAGAGATTCACTCAGTGCATGCGCAGTAAGCCGACCACCAGGGTAACACTTAACGTGGTCACTGTCATTACACTGTCCTTAAAGTGTTGTGAAAGATTAATCTCATTTAGACTTTAAATTGTCTATCAATTAACTTTAAATTGATCTTAGATTGGCATTTAAACCTTATACAGTAATGGTATATTAACTACGTATTACCCTTAGATTAAGTATGGATTTATTTTAGATTGGTAGTAAATTGATTTAAGATTTAAACTGGCAGATGGGTCCTATGCTGACTCTATTTATTTACCCCAACCCTGTTAAAGTGGCGGAGAGATGAGGCTCATGAGTTCTCTCTGTTCTCTGTGTTGTGTGTGCACGTGTGTGTAGATGACCTCGGGGAGCTGTTGCTGGGGGAATGCAAGCTTCAGACGTACCTGAAGGAGAACCCCATCAAACAGGGAGCCAGTCCCAGGGGCCCACGACCTAAACTGGTGGAAGTCAGGAAACACCTCACTGCTGCTCTGGACAGAGGAAACCTCAAGGTAACTGTGGATGGAGAGATGGTGGACCAACGGACTGAATGACTGACTGATTAGTTTAGTTCTTGCCTGTGTAGTCACTTTTTACAGTTTGTTTCAGATTTATTTTTCAAATGGATTTCTATTTGTGTCACAAAATGTGGTTCATACAAGCTTTTCAATGACTGTGCCTACTGTATAAACCTGAAAACTCTCTTTTTTTAATATTTTTGACCTTTTAAATTCATGTCTTCTGTCCTCCAGGCTGATTACCTCCAGGAAGCCAGCTTGTTGATGGCCAAACTGTGCTATGTGGAGGGAGAATACAGAGACGCTTTAGGTAACCCACACACTCCTCTGGTTAGGTTTATTTACTGTTTATCCATGGTACGATTTTTACAAAATCAAAAAAGTGCTATTGATTGTATGTATAAAACACAAGTGTACTGATCAATTTATTAATTGAGGAATAACTGATGTATTGACAGGTCACTACAGCAGGGTCAACTTGGATGACATGCAGCTGGTGGGTGCTCCTGTGTATAGGCTGTCCATGATAGCAGAAGCATATGCTACTAAAGGTATAAACACACTCGCTCACACACCCATTCATCCTCAGCCTCACCTCACCTGCCATCGGTCCAGTCTGCCCTAACATCTGCACTACTGCTTTGCTTCACATGGTGGCAGTACAGTGTCACTGCAGAGGGATGAACTTTAGTATGACAATAATAGATAAAAAGTTGGCATTTTTTTAATGTCATTCTGTTCTTATTTAATTTATCCGTGTAACAGAATATATATTTTCCTGGACAGTTTTGAACGCAAGTAACCGTAACCTGTCATTTATGATAGATGTGAATGTGATTTTAGATTTTGAGGCAGAAAGCATTTTGAAAACCAGTCATCAGTGGGAGAAGATGATAACCCTGCACCAACCAACTATGAAATTATATATAGAGATGGTTTCAAAGGCTAAATGAATACCAGCCTCCAGGCCTTTGTCACTCTTTATTTTCTGTCACCCTGAGCGCTTTCTCCCTCTCTCCCCTCAGGACTGTGTCTAGAGAAGGTTCCAGCTGCCTCTCCATCTCTATCCAATAAGAACACTGGGTCTCCGTCGTCCAATAGGAGCACAACAGACCGAGAGCAGGAAATCATCACCTGCTATGAAAAGTCTGGAGACATTGCTCTTCTCTACCTGCAGGAGGCTGAGAAGGTATGTCTCCGCGGCGTTTTAGTTTTTATCTCATGTTTTCTCTCTAATTTGATGGTGTGAAATCGGCTCGCTCGTTTTATAACTACCTATTGCAACGTTTTCTCACACGGTGTCACACAAGCGCTCACCAAATATCTTGTTAGCACCTGGACTCCCGAGTGCTCTGCCATCCCCGTGGGTGTGTGATGAATAATCTGCTGACAGTGTGCGAGTTCGACTAATGCATTACAGCCCATGAAGGCCAACTGGCAAACAAATCCCTTCCTCTTTTATTTGGAGAATGTCTGAGGGGATGCACAGGCTGAAACAGGCAACAAAGGAGACAACAAATCAGTCCCAACAATAATGTTATACTTCCATTCATTTGAACACAACAGAGGGTCATACTATAGTTTTAATATAAGGTGTAATGAAAAACAGGGATATCACCTGGATAAAGTGACTATTTTATCATGTTGTGTGGAAAGACAACTATTCTTCAAATTTGACTTGATGATTAATGGATTATCAAAATATCTGCTAATCAGCCAATCAGTGTATTGTTTTGGCTCTAGTAAAGTCACTTCTGAAGCCATCATAGAGTATTAACACAAATAAAATCATTACAGAATAGATGTAAATGATGATGTAATAAAATTTTCTGAGATCTGACAACACTTGTTTGTAACTTTTCACCTTAGTGTAGCTGCCCCCAACATACAAACGAAACCAGCAGATTTGAATAAGTTTATTTATTTGTTCCTATAATAACTTGATTTATAATCCAACACAAGTAACACAAATGTAGGCCAATTA
Organism: Hollardia meadi; assembly: GCA_037974645.1. Classification (NCBI taxonomy): domain Eukaryota; kingdom Metazoa; phylum Chordata; class Actinopteri; order Tetraodontiformes; family Triacanthodidae; genus Hollardia; species Hollardia meadi. The sequence continues at coordinate 33,884 of JBBPCS010000508.1, read as the reverse complement.
AGCTACTGTTGTGATCATCTGTATTTCTTGCTTGGTTATCATTTCTCATGCATAAATAAATGAAATTTCTTAAATAGGCCACTAAAATGAATTAAAAAGAGTGAGCCAATTGGAATCATCAAAAGACATCAGGCCCATGTTTCCCTTGAGAATTTATTGTGAATTTATTCGCTGACAGTTCGCTGCACAGCACATAATAATATAGCTGGTACACAGATGAATCACCACGGCTCATTTAAAAAAAAAAATTCACCCTATTTTCATTGTGTTAGCGGCACTTTTTTTTCAAATATGAAAGCCAACCTTGTGCTCTGCTGTTAAATATAAGTTGACCTGAGTGACAAACATTGACAGATTTGTGACCCTTCTCTTCACTACTTCATACAGACGGTTTCAGGCAAAACTTCCTCTGCATTTTGTGTGATTCATTTATTTATTTTTGTATGTATTTCTTTATCCCTGTCTGTTTCTGCAGGCATTGTCAGCGGGAATTCAGAACCGTAGCCCAAAGCCTGGCCCGACAGCCCAGGAACTAGAACTGGGCTACTTCCTGGAGACAGGCCTGCAGAGAGCACACGTCATCCACTTCAAGAACGGGTAAGAGAGGGAAACGGGGTGGATACATAGATACAGGGGAGAAAGGGAAATCAGAAAGACCGGAGAGTTACCTGGCAGTCACTTCAGAACCATAAAACAGATATTTTTAAGAAAAAAACTTAACTTTAGTTAACTTTTCTTAACTTCTAGTTTAGAAAGGGCGTCAGTTGCCCAAACAGGAACCAGGCGCGACCCTTTGTGGGCGCTTTCCACCCACTTTGCAGTTTTTGTGTTACGAAGCTGCTGACAACTTGATAAAAGCAGGAAAGTGTGAACACAGTTAAGTAACGTACTCAGTGCAGCGAAAAGTAGTTCCCACAGAGAGATAGCTGCCGGACCGTAGCAGCTGCTAAAGTCTTTTGCTGGAAGAAGTAACTTTTAAGTGAACTGGATGAAATCTGTACAATTTTCTGTCTTTAAAGTTGTTTTTTGCTCAGTGCGAGCTCATTGTGCCTGCAAAGGATCCACCTCAGTGTCAGAGGGAAAGAAAGTAGACACTGTAGATTTGTCCCATTCATCCAAATGAAATTCTGGGGTCTGGTCTTTAGACTTCATTACACAAGAAGTAATGAATTCAAACTTTAATAAAGAGAAAATTTAGCTTACTACCATCACCTCACAAACTGTCTCTTCACCACATTGCCATAGCAACCTGACACGAGGTGTGGGCCGGTTTCGGGAGATTCTTCGAGCTGTTGAGAACAGAACCACCCAGAGCCTGCGCATGGTGAGTGGATGTGTTGGGAGGCTGTTTTTTTGTTTTGTTTTTTTACTTTAGTCTGAGATCAGAAGGTATTTGCATCACCTCAGGCTTCTCCTTTGACTCACTTAAAGGAATAGTTTGACATTTTGTGATTCACTCCAGAAAATAACCCTTCACTTGTCATTTTAATGCTTTGGTTTTAATATAGATGTGGCCATCCAACACAACCAGGTTAGCTTTTAGCCCTTGTTTCCAGTCCTAAACTAAGCGTACTGGCTGCTGGCGCTAGCTTCACATTTTCAGTGGTATCATCTTCTCATCTCACTCACGGCAAAAAAAGCAAATAAGCTTATTTCACAAAATGTCAAACTATTCCTTTAAAACTGTTGTTGCTTCCACACTCATACTCCACTATTTACACTCTGTTTCATGCTGGCGAATCTGAAAAGATCTAAGTTGTACAAAAAAGTTCTGCTCCAGCCTTTTTGTCTCATCTGTTCATTTAAAACTTCAATGGAGATTTCTGTCTATATAGATACAAAACCCACCACAAGCAAGTAGACTTAATATTTGATTATTGTTTGTACATGATGACAGAAGAATCCATATTACAGTCTGTACAGGGATACAATTATTAATATATTATTAATATAACTGTTTTCTAAGTATATTAGAACCAAAGTAAGACAGAGTAAACAGATTACTGCTGCGTTGGTGCCACAGTGTCTTTGCCAAATGTGCATGTGTGTGTGCATGTGTGTGTGTGTGTGTGTGTGTGCAGACCATAGCCAGACAGCTTGCAGAGATCTTGCTCAGAGGAATGTGCGAACAGAGTTATTGGTCTCCTCTGGAAGACCCGCCCACAATGTCGCCATTGGACGATCCCACACGGCAAGGACACCCTCACAGCAAGAACTACAGCCTAAGCCGACGCCCACGAGTGTACTCGGGAGAGAAGTAAGTGGTCATATTTGTTTGTTGCTTGCAAAAGTAGGAATGCAATGGAAAATAGCCAACGTGGCTCCCAAAATTCAGCTGCTGCCATTGTACTTTTTCACCAGTCGCTCTCACCATCCTCCTTGACCAATTCTATCTTTCTTTCTGTTTCTTACTCTGTGTATTTCTTTCCCTCAGTCTGTTTTGCCCTCAGGAGAACACAGAAGAAGCCTTGCTGCTGCTGCTCATCAGTGAGTCTATGGTAATATATTTTTAAGTATTTCACACCCCTCTCTAAAGCAGTGGTTCCTCAACTTGGGTTTTGGAACACTGTGCCACCTCTGCATTTACATCTGTGTTTGCGTGTTTCAGGCCAACCGTGACGCTGTCCTGAGCAGGATTCCTGAACACAACAATGATCGCATCATCAGCCTGCAGTCTGCCTCTGTGGTGTACGACCTGCTGACTATAGCTCTGGGCAGGAGAGGGCAGTACGAGATGCTGTCAGAGGTGAGTAATCCCTCTGTGGGCTGTGTGGTCACAAACATAGTGAAAGTGTCAAAGCCCACAGTACACCCACGTAAAATATCACTTTAATTCTTTTTCACGTTCATTTTCCCAAACAAATTAATGTTTGTTACAATCAAATTGTCTCTACAATGATTATGCAACTAGATGAAGCTTACCCTGATGATGATGACGATGAAATGTGTCCACTCTCTGATGTCCCCAGTGTTTGGAGAGAGCCATGAAGTTTGCCTTTGAGGAGTTCCATTTGTGGTACCAGCTCGCCCTGTCACTAATGGCAGCTGGGAAATCAGCTCGTGCCGTTAAGGTCCTCAAAGAGTGCATTCGACTGAAGCCTGACGACCCCACTATTCCACTGTTGGCTGTCAAGCTGTGTATCGGACCTCTGCACTGGGTAAGGACCATCCTGTCGACAAGTTCAAACGCAGCTAGTTGCTGAAGCATCTTTAGACATAAGATCATTTAATTTTACCCCCAAATCTTTTATTTTGTGCGTTCTCTCACATTATATGTCCTTCCACTCACACAATCCAGCTGGATGAGGGGGAGTGCTTTGCAAAGATGGTGGTTGACATGGGGGAGAAAGCAGCCGAGTTCAGAGCCAAAGGCTACTTGGCCATTGGGCTGGTTTACAGTCTCAAAGCCACTGATGGTAGGTGTCTGTGTGTTTGTGTTCTTGTACACCCCTGGCAAGAAAGGAGGGTAATCTTTTTAATCAAGACACATCTCTATGTGATGTTTTCACATATAGACACATTAAATACTCCTCTACATTTAATATTGTTGTATGCCTCCACTTGCTGTTGCACTTCTTGTATTATTAGTAGTGCACCTGACTGTTGATCTCTTTCTGTCCCGGTGTCCGTCTCTCTGCGTCTCCGTAGCGTCACTGCGAAGCACACAGGAGGAGTACCAGAGGAAAGCTTTGGGAGCCTTCCAGAGGTCGGGACTGAGCCATGCTGCTCTCTGTTCTCTCTTTTACACCCACATTTCCCTCTGAATTGATCAGTTTGTCATCTGTTTACGCAGTATATGAGCAGTATACTACTGTCCATCCATACATTGTGCTGAGAGTGAGGGTTGTATTGCAACAAGGCTGTAATACACACATACTTTGAATATTGATACTATTTCTACCCAGGTTTTTCTGTTAGTAAGGTAAATAGTCTTAATGTTCTTTATATACATACTTTGCATTATTCGTCGCATTAATATACCGCTGCAGTATTGCCTCTTGTTTTATATCCAGTTTAAATGTTTAAGTATCTTCAGGTTTGACTTCTTGCATGTTCTATTACTTTGCTGTCTTTGTTACTGCAGTGACCAAATTCCCCTGCAGGGATCTTTAAAGTTTAATCTTATTTAACTTTTTAACTCGGCGGGTCTGAACACATGAAATCTCTTTCTCTCTTTCTCTGTAGATCTCAGAGTCTCTCTCCTACTGACCATCTAGCAGCCTTCTACTTGGCACTGCAGCTTGCTGTGTCCAGACAGGTAACACAGTGTTTAGAAATAACAGGATAAAATCAACATATGTGCATATGTGCAAGAAATCATGGAAGGTTGAGGCACAGGTGCCGGACCGATAAAGCCAGGAAATATCAAGGAGTTACACATCTGTCACTTTACATGGTGCTTTTTATCCCGACTGTAGTGAAAACCTGTAGTTTGTGTGTGTGTGTGTGGGTAGATCCCCGAGGCACTAGGCTATGTTCGGCAGGCGCTGCAGCTTCAAGGGGATGATGTCCACTCCCTTCATCTGCTGGCTCTGCTGCTCTCTGCTCAGAAACACTACCACGACGCTCTCAATATCATAGAGATGGCTCTGTCCGAGTACCCTGAGAACTTCAAGTAAGAAACGCACACTGCAACAACACTTCATTAAAAGCACACACAGTGTTTTTCTTCGGTGTCATCTTGTAGTTTATGTGTGTGCCGTGTGTTGTAGTCTGCTGTATACCAAGGTGAAGTTGGAGTCGATGTGCAGAGGGCCAGAGGAAGCTCTGCTCACCTGTAAACACATGCTGCAGATCTGGAAGAGTTTTTATAATCTTACCAATCCCAGGTACACACACACACTCACACACACACACACACACACACACACCAGTAAACGTTAAGAATGTCATAGCCAGTAGCTAGGAAAAGTCTGTAGCTGAGTTCACTCAAAAGCCATCAGTAAAAAGGAAGTCTGTGTAGGTTCACAAGCTGAGTATAACTGCCAAAAAATAAGTTTTACAAAGCCAAACACTATATTCAACATAACTGCATCTTTGTTAATGTAACCTTGCCAACGCTGTTAAGTCTAGTCTCTGTTAAGTAATTTGATCTTTCTAGTTTACATCATAATTAAACAACATTTTGAGTTCACCTAAAAAAGAAAATTCAGCCATTATCTACTCACCCCCATGACGATGGAAAGTCGGGTTTCTTTGTCCACAAAACATTTCTGGTGCTTCACAGCAAAACATTATTGCAGTTTTCTCCTAAACAGCTGAAGGATCTGGGGACTTCTTTAAAAACATAACGCAACATAAAATGGCTCCATACAGACTGTCCAGTGTAATCCAACTCTCTAGAAGCCCCAAGCTGGCTGTTTGGAGCCATTTTATGTTTTTTCCCCATTGTTTTTTTTAGGGCCTGAGCACCAGAGGTGCAAGGAACCTGTTGTTTTTATAAAGATTATTTTTATTCTTCTGAAGTTTTGCTTTTTTGAGGGCCTTAACGTGCTCGAAAACCCACAAAGCTCAGCACAGTTGTCAAAACTGCCGAAAATTGTATTATGGTGAGCAAGTCATCATCTCCTGATTAGACATCCTGCCACATATACACCAGGACAGTATTGCCATTCTGTATCTCTGGAGAATGATCTCTCTATTAAGAACACTAATAACTTCACATGGAAAGAATGCCAAGATGTGGTCTCCTATGTTATATTATGATTTGGCAAATAAAACAGCAAATTGTGTACATGACCACATCTAAATGTCAAAAAGTACTTACAAAGAGTATCAACATGTTACAGTGTCTTTAACTTCCTGTTCCCATCACAGACACCCACAGATCAGGTCTGAACCCGGCACATCCAGTTCTTTCCAATCAAATGAAGACAATCAGATTAGACAAGGGACCAAGTCATTCTTTTATTTCTTTAAATGTCCCATATCAGATGTCTCATTCAGGTTGCTTATGAGATCATTCTGTGATGTTTCCTTGTCTAATAAATACAGGTGGGTTCACTCCTTCCACTCAAATGTGGTCAGAAAAGCTTTAAGACTGTGATGATGCGTCATTGTGACGACTTTGAGTTTTCATTAACCGCCAATGCCATGAGGACACATTATTCACCATGAAACAGGAAGTTGTTTTAACTGTAGTGTACCTTATCCAATCAGCATTTCACATGTTTGATAAGAGTCCCAGCCTGAGGACATACTGTACACATGTAAATTAGGAGTCATAGCCATTGCGCCATGGCAACAGGAAGTAAGCCTTGTGTGATAATCAGCGTTTGAGTTGCATGATATTCTCATAATGTGATCCACAATTGATATGCTGGAATATAATGTACACATAGGGAATGTTCTTTAGTGCCACACTGCAGACACAAGGAGTGGCACTGAAGTCCGTCTGCCGTGTCCACGCAAAACTCCAGAGCCGTGTCGAACACCCGAGGTGTGAGGGCCCTGTCAACACTGCTTGCAGCTTTAATTGTTTTTTCTTTAATGTTTTAAAATAAGTCCCCATCTACTTCAGTTGTTTAGGAGAATGCTGCAACAATGTTTTGCTGTGAAGCTCCAGAAATGTTTAATGGACAAAGAAATTTCACTTGACTTTCCATCGGCATGGGGGTGAGATGATAATGACTGAATTTCATTTTTTGGGTGAACTGTTCCTTTAAATGTACTTTATGTGCAAAAACACTGGAGCCCAGCTTTGTTTTGTGTGTGTGTGTGTGTGTGTGTGTGTGTGTGTGTGTGTGTGTGTGTGTGTGTGTGTGTGTGTGTGTGTG
>JBBPCS010000508.1:0-15171 GCA_037974645.1 Hollardia meadi | reverse complement strand
AAACTTCCAATAATTAGTGTCCTCTCTTCCCAAACGCTTACTGAGTGTTGTTTAAAGAAAAGATGATGTAACACAATGGTAAACATGCTCCTGTCCCAATTTTTTGACACGTGTTGCAGACATCAAATTCAGAATGAGAATATATTTATAAAAAACAATAAAGTTTATCAGGTTGAACATTAAATATCTTGTCTTTGTACTGTATTCAATAATATTTAGGTTAAAAAGGATTAAAAACTTTCCATCTACAAGATATTAGCAATGCCAAGCCATAATAACAAGGCTTTCAGAATTTGACTAATGATAATGACAGCAATGATGCGCTCTGGCAATCGTTAAAAAGCTGCTAACTCCTCTGAAACCCAGGCCAAATTCCTCTCTGGTGATATAGACGACATTCCTGTTAGATAGTGTGAGCGTAGCATGTAGCCCCTATGATTTACTTTTAAAAACACCCATGGACAGTATCAAAAAATTTAAGAGGAAAACGAAATTGAGATTTATTTATATTACTTTCCACCAGTACTACTGAGTAAAATTAAGAATAATTGGTAATTACCAACAACAGTTATAAATGTGGTCATTTTATGGCTATGAACAACTTTTTTATCTTTATAAGCACTATATTATAAAAAATCATGGCAATGCAGAGTGAAAACTGATGTGTAAAATCCACACATCCACTAGGTCTGAGCACACTGCAGTAATCAAAGCTGACTGAGAACATGCCAATGTCTATTTTGTCTTCAGTATATAGGCCTACTCACTTCACACACAGGCTTATCATGAACACATTTCACACCATAGCAGCTTGCAGCTGCCTTTCTGCCTTAAACAAATGCCAAAAATGGAAAGGAAACATGAAAACTGCAACAGAGATGTCTCAATCCCACTGACTGCTCCCAACTTTATATATCAAACTTAGTCAACCTTGTAACTATAGCAACCACAAACCAACCATGTACCTATGGTAACTAATTCAACAGGCATAGAATTAATTATTATTAGCATTTTTTTATATAAATATAAAATAGGAACATTTAAATTAATAGTTCAACACAACTAATCCTACAACACGATTTTAGAGCTAATTTAACTTACTTTGGTTGAGGCAACTAGAGCTGCCACAATTGATTGATTAATTGATTAGTCGATCAAAGGAAAAGAAGTTGCAAACTATAATGATAATTGATTAATCATTTTATTAATTTGACAACCAAAAGTGTCAAACATTTGCTGGTTACAGCTTCTTAAAAGTAAGGTTTTGCTGCTTTTCTTTGTCAGTTATGACAGCAAATGTAGAGTCTGTAGGTTTTGGACTGTAGGTTGGACAGAAGAAACAATTTGAAAGTCACTTTGGGATCTGGGAAATTGTAATCACTTTTTTTAAACATTATATAGACTATTTAGTCTAACGTAAGCAATATAGACTATTTAGTCTATATAATGTTAAAAATTAATCGTGAAAATAATCAGCAGATTAATCAATAATGAAATTAATAATTAGTGACAGCCCTAGACGTAACCAAGAGTTATAAGCTTTAAAAAGTAATGTCTGTCATGTTACAATTTCGTCAAATATCTCAAGAAATTAAAGCTGCATTTGCACACTGCTGTGCCGAGACCAAGTACCAACAACAGACTGCTACTTCAGCAATTCTTCAGGTGTTTAAAAAAAAAAGAAACCTCATCAAAACAACTCATGTTAGTCCACTTTTTGGACTAAGACCTATTGTGTTTTTTTATTACAGCAATATAATCAGCAAAGCTGAGCTGCTGGGACAGAAAACCAGACACACACCAGGGCACAAACTACTGTGTTAGTCAAGGTGTGCATGTAAGGAGGATGTGTGGAGAAATACTAACAAATAATGACAATTTCAGATTTAACCAAAATTCACCTGATGCAATACAGAAATAATCAACTACAAACATTTAAGAGACATGTTACTGCAGATATTTGTTATAAAAAGGCATTTACATTTGTTTGCTGCGGTACAGAGCCTTGACTGTGTAATGAAAGAGACAGGAACCTACAATTTGCTCAGCAGACTGCACCTGTCAAAGTTTGTGTTCATGTAAGTTACACATACCCTGGTGAAAAGGCCCACCAGACCACATTCAATTTTTCCACATGTCAACAGGGCACTGTATGTGTGTGAACGTAAGCAATTCCCTCCACCAGCTATGAACTACAGACCATGACTGGTGTATTATGCTACCACTCCCTGCGGATGGCTCAAGGCACATTGAATTAGAAGCTTGACATTATGCATTCATAGAGAAAGAAACCAGATTCTGTACCAGAACTGGGAGGTAGGTAAATATCTAGAAACATTTATTGTCTTTAACGGTTTCACAGTGTATGAATTAAAAAACAGTGTTCTTCTTACTTGCAATGTTGAGAAGACAGACCAGACTTCATTAAGACATTCCTTCTAACAACCAATCGGTACCGAAATGTGATATGAAACAAGTTAACTGTCATCACTGAGTTCAACTAGAAGGTTTAATGGTGCATAAAATAGATCTGGTTTATTCTGTGGAATAGTGACTATGTACAGATGTTACACCATGCTTTGACCTAAGCAGGACTGTCAGTTGTTACCATGGCAGTTTTTACAATGGTTACATGTTGTACTTTGATGGCTGTTATCTATAATTGTTGTGGTATCAGCTAACGTTATAAAAACATATGATCCTACATAAATACATAAAGAGTGACAACATTTGACAGCGGTTTTGGCAAAAACAGGTAGCCAGAAATATAGATTTGTGTAATGTTAACACCAACACCTCAACTATCAGTCTTTTTCATTGCCGACTGTCTACTCTGTGAATCAGACAATACATTGATCACAGATAACGGCGCAACGCCGGTATGAAAAAAAATCTAAGCGGAGATTCATTACAAACAACTGTACAACTCTTGCAGCGAAAAAATGCATAGTTGGCTGATGTTGCTGCTGTCAGATTCAAGTCCAGGATATCAAGTGAGTGTATCAGTAAAGCTAGCTGTGATGCTAACATTGGCAGCCAACCAACCCGCCACAAATACCGGCGATATGTGTGCACCTGTTACAGATTCACACTAAATTATGATTTCTTTTGCGGGTACTAGCTTGAGCAACGGTGGCGTAATAAGCTTCTCGCTCGCAGCGACAATTCGTTATGTCTAGCCGCCACTGTGTTAACAACTAGCGTTAGTTAGCTAACTCTACAGCAGACCCAATTCAATTCTACTCGCGCTCTATGCAATGCAGGCTTCAGGATATTTCATAAACGACTCTCCAGGAGAAACGTAGCTGGCATTCAGTCAACTCAACACAATTTCAAGTCGTACATATCACAAATCATGACTGATATATAATACTCACCATGTCTGTTTAAGTTGGAAAGATTGATCTGCTAACGTTACCACGAGAAATGAAATGGACGACTGCCACTGAACAAGGCTAGCTGGAGGCGGGCGGACAAGACGAACCACTTCTGTATGGCTCACTGTATTCCTCCGCAGTTTGGGGCGATTTGCTCTGTCAGTGAGGGGTCCTCTCTCTTCTCCGTATTTTCCAACGTGCATGCGCGCACGTACGCACACATGTATATGAGTCTGCTGCTGGACCTACCTGTGTTGTGAAACATGACAAGCCCCCCCCCAAAAAAAAACAAGTTTGAGGGTTAGGGTTAGCCCCAAGTTGCTATTTGATTAATATTATTTTTTAGGAATACCGGTATGCACAAAATAACATCTTTAAACACAAGTCCGTCCACAAGGCATAGTCAACCTTCCTTAACACGTGCATGCATGATATGCAGTGAACCTGGGGCCCCATATGGTATTCGCTTGCTTTTCCCTGTTGGTAATGCAGCCTTGACGCTGTGCAATCAGAGTCCTAAAGAAGTAGGAACATTAGTATCACTATGAAAAATGAAATGAAGCCCATTTATTGAACATACGCAGACATTAATCAACCACAACAACTAGATTGTAGCCAGTGGAATAAAACTGGGCAAAATTTTTGGATTTGTTTATGAAAACCAAAACCTTACAAATTATTTTTGCCTTTGATTCAGGGAATAATAATGCTTATCTGGCTTTAAATGAGGACTATAGTGTTGACAGCATAGTGGAAAGACTGAAAACCTCAGACAATAATAAAAAAAAACCTTATCTGACTTCTCAGGAGCTACATTTTAGGGTGTCATGTTTCACCTAATTGTATTTCTCATGGGACGTATCAGAAAGACAGTTATTGGGTGGCAAATCCACATAGCCAAGACTGCAGCGTCTATCTGCATAACTTTGTCTCAAACAAGGGGAACTTCCCCTTCTCCCTAACTACAACAAAGATGTGTTTCTGCAAATCTAAACTTAGTTTCTTGCTTAAAATAAAGTTACACACTTTACATTATATTTAATCAATGACTTTAATACATTTCTATTGTCATGGTCTGCAACAGTCACAATAGTATTAAATGATCACAAGTATCTCTGTCTCAGAACCAGAAAGCACTGATTTATGCCGAGTTATTAGTTAGATTTTGGCTTTGGGCAACTGTCTCATGTATCTTCCACTATTGTAATATCTTCTGTGTGGCCATGCTTCATCCACCTGGGACCAGTCATGTCTGTCAATGTCTCTTGGCCAAGTGGCTATCATTACATCTGGCATCTAAACCACAGACAGATGCCAGATTACAGTGCTATTGTAATCTGGACCTGTTTAACTACAACAGGTGTCTAAATTTACCTGTATATATTGACATTATGTTAGCCTGAATTAAAAATGTGAGTGTATCGTTACAAATACAACAACCTAAAAATTTATTGAATTTTTTTGGCAAAAACAAAAAACATTTTTTTGTCTCATTTCACATAACATATAACACTGTAATGGGTTAGGCACTGCTTTTATTTTCATAACATATAAACTAGTGAAATGTATGGGAGGATTACAGATATGCCAATTTTGTCTGGAGAAAAATCATAATCATAGCTTTTATTAAAATAATAGTTGTTCATAATAGTGGTCGTTTGCCTTTAAAAGAAAAAGGTGTGAAACGTGGCTTTGAAGGGTAGTTCCTCTTCTCTATATTCTGAGCTGTGTAAAGTGTCACACAAACTGACGGACTATCTTGTGTTACACAGAGTTTTATGCAGGCGGAAGGATACGTTCTAAAAGTCGCAGCTGACGGCACTAGGGAAGTTGCGGTTTTGTTTTTGAGAGGCTGATTCTGATTGGACAGAGCAGACCCGCATATTCTGCACACTGTACAGAGGCCGCTGATTGGCCAGGGCGGATCTGCAATGCGTCAAACCCAAACCACGGCGCAGCAACGATGGAAGGAGGGAGTGACTGCACCGCTACAGTGTATTGATCCAGTGTTATGAGTAATATACGAGTAGGGTGGGTGAAAACTTCCAGGTAATTCACAGGTGGTTTGTTGCTAATTAGAGTCGCAAGCCACGGAGGGAAGGAACGAATAAAACGTACCCAGGGTATATACGCTAGAAAATCAGATTTAATGTTTAAAATGTAATTATTAAACTTAGAAGAGGACTTAAAAATAGCCTAAAAAAAGCAACACATACTGTGACATTTTGTGCGTTTACGGGATGAAATTTAATGTAAAAACTTACCACATGCAGTAGCACTACATGGAAAGTGACAACTTATTTAACTTGACAAAGTAGTCTGATTTTTTTTTTTTTAATTCTTTGTATCAAGGTAAGGTTGCCTTTCACCAAAGTGCAGGGATACAATATAATTTACCTGCATGATCATTATCACAATCATCTGGAAGTCCTAGGGTGTTCAAAGCGCCATGAGTTTAAGTATAAATATTTACATTCACAGTTGAAATTTGACAGTCCTGATTTCAAATTTTTTCAAATCTTTATTTGTCACATACACGGTTATACATAGTACAATGTGTAGTGAAATGTTCTTAGTACCTGTTCCAGTTAAAATTAAAACTTTAAAATTAAATTTTATTAAAATATTACTTTATTAACTGCTGAGGCAATGTAATCCTTTTTAAATTTCTTTGTTCTTTATGATCCTCATAGATCTCATAATTTGTTTAGTTTCATTTATTAGACTTAAATGTGGAGTTGCTCTTTACAATCACAGCTAATATAAACATGTCAAGGAGTTTTGTAATTCGAGTTCATTTGAAGCACAGGCCCTCAACCTCATTGTGCATGCAATGAAAGCTCATTTTCACAAACAAACCTCCAGCACACAACACATAATCAGAGAATCATATTTATTGACAGTGTCAGATACTAAAACACAGTGCGAGTGGTTTACTTTGAAAATTAACCATTAGTTACAGTATAATATACAAAAGGTGTGTGTGTTTGTGTTCACTCCTCCAGTAGTATGTCCAATTCTTCTAAAGGCAGTCTCAGTCGGAGTTCTTTCTCTGTCATCACATCTATGAACTCCTGCATATGCTCAGGGAACAGCTGCACTCCATCCATGTACAAACCCTGATCTCACACGTGTACCATACGTACACATTTGCAAAAATGCAAATTCACATTCATACACAACCAGACATACAAGGAGAGAGGGAGAGAATTAATTTCTGGTATGGACAATTAAAAAATGAAGTAGACGGGTCAACTGCCGTCAGGAAACATAGTTGTTTTTGTATGTCTCACCTTAGCCCAGGGGATGTTCTGTAAGGCCTTGTAGAAGATCCCTTTGGCTTTATCTGCCTTCCCGTCTGACACCTACAAATACACCCACAAACACATTACATACACACAGTACAAACATAAGAATACAGAAAGACCAACATACTGATGGTCAATATTTGTGTATCCAAATGTCCAAATTACACAATGTAAATCTGTATAGGCTGGTCTTATTGTATGTGTTAGTTCTTATACGTCTGCCTCTAAGTCAATATTTGGAAAATGAAGAAAAAAAATAGGCAGCGCTGTAACAGACTAACGAGCAGAAAGACATACAACACAAAATGGGATACAAGAAGCACAGTAGGCTTTTCCCATCATTACTGAAATATACGTTTTAGTTTGATTTGTTTGATTCCTTTGAAAAATGATCTTGATTACAATAAGAAAAACACTTAACTGACTTCTCAGCAGTAACATTTAGGGTGTCATGTTTCACCTGATCATAATGGGATATATCTCTCATGGGACTTCAAGCATCAGTCAGACAGTTGTTCTATTGGGCATCAAATACACATAAGCCTATGCAGGTACCACAGCAGACTGCAGCAAACTTTCACATGACAGTGCCAGTTTTACTAAATACCTGTTAATATTGGGAGACGGCTAAAACAGTCACATTTGTGGTAAGCTTTCAATCAAAAAGTAAACAATACAATTAGAATAGCCATGTGCTCTCAAACAAGTCATAATTCATCTATCTGCAATGTCTCAAACAAAGGGAACATCTCCTTCTCCCTAACCACAACAAAAAGTTAAGATGCGCTTCTGCTGCATCAGAACTCATACAAATATGTGATGCAAATCTAAACTTTGTCTAAAAGTTTGCTTCAAATAAAGTTTCGCATCATTACATTATACATTATATTTAATGCTGATTACTTCGATCAAGAGGAACACGTTGTTATGAAGGAGAACTATGATGAAAATAAAACTAAATATTAGCCCTACAGCAAACAGTAATACTGTTGCTGCAAATAGGGCAAGAGAGAAATGCTGGCAGAAAATTGCTTATCATGTAAATTTGTAATTTATTTATTTCACCACTAAATGCACTCTGTTTTTTTTTTCTTACATGAAAACTGCACAGTGTAGAACTCTTAAACTTGACACAGCTGATTGAAACATTACACTGCCTTCAGGGATGACACTGTCCCATAATGAAGGATACCGTGGAAATCACTTTAGATTTTGGTCAAATCAAAGTGAAATGCATTTCACTGATTGAATATTATCTATGATAAAAACCAATAGACCAATCAATTTTCTTATCGTGTTCTATTAGTTGCAATACCAGCAGTGTAAAATAGACTTGGCATGCTGTGATTAAACAGCACAGCTCAGTGGCATTACTGTACATACTGCACTTTGATGTACGGCTCAGCCAGTTTCTATAGAAGAATCTATATTGCTAACAGAGAATAGGCTCAACATACCTCGCTAGCCCATTCATCTTGCTTCGTAGTACAGCCTCTGCTCAACAAAACTAACCCATATTATCTCCTACATTTATTTTAGCTTAGTTAAATGAATATGCTAACACCTCACTCCTGTGTTAGCCAGATCCCGTCCTACACATTTATTTAGTTGTTGCCATTGTGTATGCATCCTTCAGCTTATTGACAAGTTGAAAAACAAGCAACCTTTCAGTGAAGTCTGTAACTATGCTGTTATAAGTATGATTGGATAAATGTTAAAAAGGATTATGAATTTCCCTTACATTTTTCCTTCAGCTGACTGTTCAAGAATCAGAAACAAGTACACATGTGAGTTTGGGCGTGTTATTTGCCGTCTCACCAGGAAGTGCATGTACATTCTCCAAAGTAAAGGACAGTGAGAACCCATCTCTGTTGATACGGTGCTTTCAAACAGTCCCCGTATACGGTTGCTGAGGCCATTCTCTGGCAGGATAGGCAAGGCAGCGTCATGATCACAAGACCTATAAAGACCATAAAAAAAATATATACAGTATACATATATATATATATATTTTAGAGAATAAAAAAATAGTGAAAATAAGAGAATATTTGTGAAAATAAGTTTTCTTGTCTAATCACATAGAAAGAATAGAGAAAACTAGAATAGTGACATCTTGACTGTATCTTTTGAAGTTGTAACAATGCTTATTCCATGAGTGCAGGGTAACCCTGCGCCTATTCATCACCCTTTTGGTGCATACCTCAGAGCAGTGTCCACCAGCTGCTTCCTTTGTTGTTCAGCAACAATGGCAAAGAGGCGTGGCACCACACTGCTGTTGTCCCTAGTTACAGAGTGAAAAAAGCGACGCGCACGGCCAGCACTGTGGTACCGATTCTCCACCTGAAACACAGGTTGCATGACGGACATCATGCCAAAATAATCAGTTGCTGCCTGGGTACAGAATGAGTGCAAAGATCGGAAACACACATATAGAGAAAGGGTCAAGTAACTGTTACTGGCGCTCATTCACAATGACTGATTTGATTTTAACCCATAATAATTAAATGAGTTATGGTATCTTATGAGAAGACCATGGCTTACCTGCACATATATGCTCCAGAGAGGGGCGCTGTTGGGCCAGGTGGAGAGGGCAGAGGTCAACGTCTGTCTCAGTGTTGCCAGTGGAAACACACTGATGCTGTTATGGTACCTGAGCAACGCTGCCTGCTGCACTGCTATTGCCTCACACTCAGACGCCAGCCTGTTAACATAGTTCCTGTTGATGTGGCTGGAATCTGCTGCAGACTGGCTAGCATCAGCACTAGCAGGGCTGGCCTCCTTATTACTGATAATCTGCTTGTCAAGTATTAGCGAATGGTGCAGCTCCTCCATCCTCTCTCTAGCCTGGTTGTAGACGGCATTAGCTGCTTGGATGCCCATTGTGAGGTACTGGAACAGAGCGTAGCATCCTGCCAGGCCCCTCAGCCTCAGCTTCTCTCTTAGCAGGTCCTCTTGACCTGGTGGTGGAATGATGAGAAGTAAATCAATTCACAGGAGAATTTTGGACTTATCACATTAGGTAACATTAACAATAGCTCTGTTCTACTCAAGTGTCCCAATAAGAAGTAACAGTGAGCCACCCTGCACAATAGCAGGATCTTGAAACCAAAGCAGCTAAATGAAATTCAGCCTTATTTAGTTTTATTATTCATGTCTGTGCTTTTCAGACTGTGATGTGTCAAAATGTCTTCTATAAAAAGGCCTGATCAATCTAATGGGCCCTGCATTCAAAGTGGGAGGACAGGGAGATTTTTGATTTAGTTTGCAGTATATTAGTAATGTCTCATGTTATTACATAACTAGTTCTGATTAAGTTTTTTCATTGGCTTATCCTCCTGCCACTACCTGAAATCTAGAAGAAACTGAATGCTTTAGATCGACTCTGAAGGAACTGTTTTGTTGCTGTAAAGAAATCCATCAGAACCCAGTACACAAGATAAAATGCAATCTAGAAGCCAGTGCCTAGCATTAGTTTAGGGAAGCCAAACACAAACTAATGTTTAATGTTTAAATGTATTATACTAATATCTTGAATAAGAGATGTGCAAAAATCTCATCTGCCAGATCGGTATCAGCACAGGTGACAAGAAATTACCAATCCAAAATAAATACAGTATATTTCCTTTTAAAATTCTGTGCTAATTCTGCTAATGGTCACATGTATTCAGTCACACAAAGCACACCATTCAGGTTTAGTGCTACAACAATCCGTGGCCTCATGTTATCTAACACAAAACTGACTCCAATGAGTTCCAACCAGTGAGACATACAAGTTTTAAATTTAGGAAAAAGAGAGAACTGGTATAGGATCAGGACTTGGTATTGGCAGACACTAAGCTGAGGTGTTGGAACTGGTACATGGAGATAAATATTTGGGATTAGTTTAGATTAGATTAATTCAAGTGGCAATAATGGCTGATTGTTGAAGGTTGTTTCAAACTAATAACTACTAATCGTATACTATATACCTCACATCATTAAGATTGTAGTCTTAGTGTTTGGATTGATTGACAAAGTATAGACACAACTAAATCCTTAGCTAAATGCGATGGATTACATGTAT
The DNA here is from genome assembly GCA_037974645.1 of Hollardia meadi. NCBI lineage: Eukaryota > Metazoa > Chordata > Actinopteri > Tetraodontiformes > Triacanthodidae > Hollardia > Hollardia meadi. The sequence continues at coordinate 4,423 of JBBPCS010000508.1, read as the reverse complement.
AGTACAAGCTTCCAGCCCCTGCAAGTTGATTTCCATGCTGTACTGATTAGAACACTGAGACACTGGCTGCTTGATAAATATACAGTCATGAATCCAAAAAAATAGCATGTTATGTTTGGAACAATGGTAAGCAGTAACATGGTTTGTAGTGAATTGGCTAAAACATGCAAAACCGTTTATATTTTCCTTTTATAGGACACATGTACGAACTCCTTGACAGATAAAGTAGAAGTTGTTGATAAAATTAACCTTTTCTGCTGGCCTGAGGGTTTTGTTCCAGTGTTGACAAGCTGGCAGTCATCGCCTGCTCATACGACCTTCTGGCTTTCAGGATGGAAACCGGAGAGAGGGACTGGGAGGATGAAGAGGAGGATGTTCCCTCTGCTAGCTTGGTTAGCACACACACAGCTGGGGACACAGTGACATCAGTAAGTCCTCCTTCTTGCACACATGCCCCCTCCTCCACCTCCAGCTGGGCCCACAGCAGACACAGCTCACAGAGGGTGGGGCTTCTCAGCCCTTTGGTTCCCCCCATCGCTGTGGCTGTAGAGAAGACTTTGCGAGCCTCGTCGAGGTTGCCCAGCAGCCACTCCAGGTGGCCGTACTCCCGCCACAGCACCAGTGAGGAGCGGTTGTCGGGTTCTTTGAGCAGCTGCTTTGCAACCCGCTTGCTGCTCTTGCCCTGAGAACGGAGACGCTTTTTGTTGCCGCCACGCAGGCAGCGCAAGACCTGACATATACACAAACAAATACAGAGAAGTAAATTAGTGCAAAGGTCTTTTTTTTTTAACTTGAAAACAAGCTGACCTTAACTGCTTTTTTCTTCAAAAAGTCAGATAAACTGACTCCTACCTTGAGTTTCTTGTACTGCATCCAGCTGAGTGACAGGATGGCTCGGTGGTGGGCAGGAAGAACAGGCTGGACCATATTGAACATATTGGCGACAAATGTCTCGCCCAGCTTCCCAAGCCCCACCCACTTCCTTGTTCCCTGGAGAGTGGTCATGAGACCGACAGAGTTAACCCCGGGGTCAGGTAGGTCTTGGCAGGTCATAGGACGCTGGAGCTCATTACCTAGGATGTGACATGAATTAGATTCATCACCTCCTTCATCTCACTTATATGCTTTAAGTTGATTTTTGTATTTTATAAAACAAATATTACAAAGTTTGTGTTGTACTGACTGATGGTGTCATTTTTACCCTGAGTGAGGAGAGAAAGGTTCTCCAGTAGCAGACCAGGCTGACAGGGGGCAGCACAGAGCACAGAGTCTACGGGCAGCCCCAGGAATGCCAAGAAACGGAGAAGAAGAAGGAGCTGGAGCTCTGGTGAAGACAGTAAAATGAGGGACGGACCGATGTCATCAAACAACACCTACAGTTGGAGAGATGAACAGGTCAAAGTGGTGACAATCTTTCAAACAAAGTCGTCACAATCTATCAAGTGTCTTAGCTTAAACGTATTGTAAATGGCTAGACGAGTACCTGTCTGTCCGGGTCCTCGCAGTCCTCTTCTGATTGGCCCTTGGCTTTGTCAGGCCTCCAGGGCAGCCAGTGAACTGCTTCCCGAGATGACTCCACATCCAACCAGATTGTGTGTCTGGGCTGGCTCCGATCCTTCACCTCCTCCTCGTCTTCTTCCTCCTCGTCTTCTTCCTCTGTGGACACACAAACAGAACATTAAGCTCACTTTCTTTTTGTTTACATGATTTTAGCCCACAAATCAACTTAGACATTATTCCCAGATTTACATCAACACTAAATAAAGCAAAGCCTGTGTTTAACCTGCAGTGGGCTGAAGCCACCCTCCTCGCTCTTGTTGGAGCATCCAGACTTTCCAACCTCTGGCTCCCAGCTCTCCAACCCTCGCCTCCCCGCTGTCCCAGAACGGCTCAAAGAACTCAACCTGTACACACACATGAAAACATAATTTAACTGGAAAACACAAATTCCTACTCATTTACATAACTGGAACACTGGCTCTATAATTCCAATTTTTTTAAACTTATCAACTAAAAGAAGTCCAAGTGAAAACAAATCTCTACAGACTGCTATAAATAAAATAATCCTTACATGGGTACAAAGACAAGAAAAATCATTCATCACATTTTGCTGGTTTGCATTAAAGGAAATGTGTGTATTCATTTTCTAGCTGAGAGTTACATACAAAGATTGATATCACTCTCACAACTTCCACTTTTAAGGTGCCCCGGTGGAGTTTTCTTGTAGAAAAACGTTGCAAACATTTTTTTTAACTCAACCAACCATAGAGTCATTTTTGGGGGTCGGGGGGACAGGGGATCTTCTGGGGTATATAACAGGTCAACTGTATATGCCACATAAAAGTGGTATACACCATCTGAAAGCTGGGAACCTGAAGATTAATTTGATGGTGTGTCAAGTTTGTTTTAGTCCTAAATCTGTAATAGGGCTGCACAATATTGGAAAAAACTGACATTGCAATATCTTTTGTTTCTGCGATATAAATTGCAATATGAAAAGATACAGGAAATTTCATCAGATACAGTACATACAGTGTAATATTCATGTAGACAGAGTTAATCATCATTTTCGTTATTTTAGGTACTTTAAAAGTCTATCCTCTTTTATCAAAACAAATTCTCCCACCTACTTCAGTTCAGCTCCCTGCCACCCCTCCACCTTCACATATGTGCCTCTGACACCGATAGGGACAGAAAGCAGGTGTAGTGGTATTTAGGGAAAACAACACCTTTCTTGTATCGAATTTGTGTCATTTACATGTAATCTATCATGTCCAACGATGTAAAAATGTATACTTAATCCACGTGGTGGAAGATAAACACGCTTAATAAAATAAACTGACTTTTCTTGTAGATTGTTCATGGAAAATGAGAACCTTTTCCTTTTGTATCAAGCAGCAAAAAGTTGTAGAATAACATGTTTGAGTTAATAGGCCTTACTTGACATTGTGTGTCCTGAAATGTGACTATTGCACACGGGCACATTGTAATATCAATGCTATAACAATACATTGTGCAGCCCTAATCTGTAATAATCATTGTGTTTTGATTAGGTGCCTATTTGCATTGTGAGTTTAGAGTGTATAAGGGCTTAGAACATTATGATGGACGTATATGATGGCTAATCTCATGCTCAACTATGTCTCGCTGCAGCAATTTTTGGGTTGATACCATTTGATACACAGATTTGGTGCAGTGGAAACTGCTCACAAATCCCCATATTGTCAATAAACCATATATCTTCTAAATGTCCTGGTCTCTTGTTTGTGCTTGCAAAGTTTCATGAGGCTGTGATTCTCCTAGAGGTCACAATAGGTCATTTTACACTTTGAGTCAATTCATTGCACCAAGTTTATGTCCCAAAATGTTGAAATATTCCTTTTAGGTGCCATTGTATATTATGATTCAGTCTTATGGTCAAGATTATTTAATAGAATTAGGTTTAGATTTACGATTTAAAGACAAAAACTATGATTAAGTTACTGCCTGTGTGGTCCTTTATTGTGTGTGTGTGTTTACCTGCTGCTTGGTGGACAGTTCTCGTACGTTGCCAGGTTTGAAAAATGTAAAGTCGATCATGGCCTGGAACAGAGAAATCGCCTTCTCGGTGTGACCAGACTGACGCAAGAAATGACATTGTTGGGTGAAGATATCTGGACAGAAAGAAAAGACACCCAGTAAACAACAAAAACTTTCAATAAACATTGAGCATACATACAAAAACATTTTCGTATCCAAACAAATGTGGCAGAAGCACGTGATACAACTGGGCTGACTGAGAAACTGAGCAGGATAACTGAATATGTAACTGTTATCCGATCATCAGTCCTCTAAGAGTGGAACAACTGGATGAGTAAAGGTTAACAAGATCTGTGTTACCCAACATATCCTCCTCAACTCCAGGCAGGGCCGGGTGAGAGACCATGCTGCCATCACGCACAGCACTGAGGGTGCTAAGACACTTCCCGTAGGCAGCGTTGACCTTTGACACAGTGAAGTTGCTGAAGTAGCTCTGAGTGAACAGCAGATACTCCCTCCACAAGGGGGCACTGTTTGGGTGGAGGAACACCTGAAATGCAATAAATAAAACACAAGTTATCCGTGTTAGAATGTTAGAAATGTGTGGCCCTTCAACACTTTAACCAGCGCAGCCAGAAGAACCCCAAAGCAGCAGCAGATGTTTACCGTTCGGCTCCGACTCCTGCTGAGTAACCCGAATTACATAGTTAATATGGATGGATTTGTTTTCAAACTTCTTGTCAACAACAACTAGCAGACAGCACTCATTTGAAACCGTCAATGGTGAGTTTGAATATATTTTTAATGATGGAAAGTGTGCCAACTTTGTTGGATTTTGTGTGGCATTGGCTACTGTTCAATGGTCTTGCTCACTGTGGTCTAGATAACTTTAGCCTAAATGTGT
>JBBPCS010000505.1:0-12219 GCA_037974645.1 Hollardia meadi | reverse complement strand
ATAATTATTTTTGATAATTATTAATTATTTCTGATAGCCAAATTTAATCTATTAGTTGTCACCTTGTGTCCCAACAGGTTACACTGACCATCCTTTACATAATGCAAAGGAGATAATGCTATCCCATAATTCCGTAAAGAGTTTTTCCTAGAAAAGTAAGGAAAAGACATACAATGGGTTTTTTGGTTGTTTTTTTTACTTCCACCATAACCCAAGAGACTACAGCCATGCTAGTGGGCCTGGGAGGCTGTGCTGTGGCACTGTCGTGCTTTGAGCTAAGTGCTTAGACATCTTAAGTGTGTAAGCATGTTAACATTTGCCACTTGGCACTAAACACTCAACTCAACACTACTCAACAGTACAGCTGGGGGTGATGGGAATGTCACAAGATTTGCAAGTATTTGATCATAAACTTAAGTATTTAAAAAATAAATAAAAAAATGTGACTAGTGGTGGCGCCACAGGAAAAAGTCACCAAAGGAATCACAGAAGTTAATATAATTTATCCTCAGGGCAACATAAATGGCAGTAACAAATTTGTGCCAATCCAACTAGTAGATATTGAGATATTTCACAGGATAAGTGCAAACTTTGATCTGCTGGTGGCACAACAAAAAGTCAGGGGCTCACCAAAGTCAAAAGGATTCATCCTCTGGGCACCATGAATAGCTCGACCAAATTTTATGGCAACCCTTGAGAGCTCCATAAGTTTGATTTGCAAATTTGAATTTTCATTGAGCCAGATGGCAGTGCTGTGACATTAAATGTTGTGGCTTAAAGTCATTTCATTTCCCTTTAGAGTCTCCCATTTATGTATTTATTTTTTATCCAGTTTAAACAAGATTTAGGCATTTCTGTGAATTTACCAAAACACCATTTTAAGAAATGGAAAAGCAAAAATCTAATTGCTGTCACTTCTTAATGCTCAAAAACTGAACAAAATAAAAACTGTTATTTATCCAGCTGTTATCCTACATGAATAAAAAAAAGTCTAATGAAGACTAGCATTGCAGATAAGGCCATCATAATAACTGGCAATTCAATTTGTAGTCACGGTGACAACAAATTGGATTTCATGTTCTGCAGTATCATATCGTCATATTTTCAGTCTGCAGATCGTAGATAGTGGACTTTGTTGACAAACCCATTAATGTTCTGTTTTCTGGAGTAGCGTTAATTTGGACACAAGGCATCAGTTTTAAAGAATCTTTTCTATCCTTGATACGCAAGTTTCAGGTAAAATAAATTTTTATATTGCAAAAAGTGTTGTAAAGTGATGCTACTAACAAAGAATAACAGAAGAACGTTTACCTTAGTGGGAGATTCGTGATCTTTAAGCCTCTGGCAGACAGTAGCACGTGACAGCTGTTCAAACAGGTCAGAGATCATAATCTTTCCAGGTTCATAACACCTGTATTGGCTCGCTTATTGGTATCTACGCTCAGTCGATTGAGTGGCATCTAATGTAGTCCAGGACAACCACTTTCTGTTACTTTCTTCAATCAAGACCGCTCTTAGGTTGTACTAAGGTGTTTTTGGGATGAAATATTTTACGTGATTGTATTAGAAGTATTATTCATGGTTTGCATTTCTGTTTTTGTGGCACAATTTGTGTTTATGACTCGTGATTGCTACCTATGTGGTAAAACTTTTATAACTTGCTTTTTTTTCAAACTCAGAAATACATTCTCTATGTCAGTGGAAGACTATTACGAGTGTGTGGGTCAAATCTGCTTTAACAAAAATATTTGGCCCCATGAGAGAAAATAAAGTTTTCCCTTTTGTATCCTGCATCAAAACCTTCCATGCTTTTTCATAAATCTTCTGTGGATAACAATATACGTATATACAGGCCTCATGCAAACCTCAATAAACATGACCCTCTATACATTTAATAACAACCAATTCCCCATGTGAAGAGAGGCATGCAAACTCTGCCAGTCATTCATAGCATGGTGCTAGAGTCCAGTCTAATAAAGCTACCAGATGAAAATTACAGATAATTGATATGATCCACTTGGTTTATTAGCGTTGTCAGTCAGTTGACTGTTCCAGCACTTTGGTCCAGACTGAAATATCCCAGCAACTTTTTGATGGATAGCAATGACATTTTGCACAGATGTTCATGGTGCCCAGAGGATGAATCCCAACAACTTTGGGCATCCCTGACTTTTCAGGTAATTTCTAATTTGCTTTATATTTCGGTCATTAACCATAAATCTGCTCAAGTAATGGTATTCCCATCAGTCTCAGCTCTCCTTATGTTTAGTTAGCAAATATTTGCATGCTGACAAGTGAAGTAAAATGGTGAAAATTAAAAACATAACTAAACATCAGCATGTTAGCATTGTTATTGTGAGCATGTTGACGTTAAAATGAGTTTTTCAGCAAAATAAGCTTTTGTAATTTAGCAATTAGGCTTATTAATGGGGAAAAGGGACATTTACTATACTATTTATTTTATTCTTAAGTCAATTAAAATGTTGAAAAAAAATTGAAACCTTACAGGCCTGTGTCTCCACAAGCCTCGACTGGCTGTAAAACTACTCGCAATAAATTGAACAACTCTATAAAAAATGTCTTTGCTATGGTTGAGTCTATCTGCCAAAACCTTATCTATGATGATGTACAGATATGCTATTATACATTTCAAAATTAATTTCACCTTAAAACCAAATCAGATAATGGGACACCACGACGCATTCTACAGTGTAGAATACAGAGTATTCTACATATGTAAGCAGTCTATACTTCCCCTTTAAGACTCAAAGAATTTATTTAGATTAATTTCCTTTTAGAGTTATGAGCGTGGTATGAGGAAATAAAAGGGTACAAGAATGGAAAAAGGGTGATTTTAAAAGAGGAAGTAGAAGAAAACAGCCAAATTAACACAAGGCCTCAGTTGGCCCTTTATCTTGTCACTTCAAAATCCTTAAATCAACTTTGTTTCTTAATCCTGTCTCCCCACCTATATTTACAACTGCTTAAGGAAACTTGGAGAGGTGCCAATGAGATTAAATGGATGACATCCCTGCTGCTTGCCCTTGATCTCCTAGTCTGGTGAATCAAATGTGTGTTGTCTTCACAATAAGTCAGAGAGGGGAATCTCTCTCTCCCCCCATGACTCTGTGGACTACAATCTCAGCCACGACTGTGCCAGAAAAACAGGAAGCGCTGCTATTCATTAGGATATCAGTTCCTGCAGGATCAGACACACTCTTTCTGACGGCTCAGGAAGATACCATGTGTTTCTAGAATCATTTTCCTGGAGAGTTTCCTGTTATGCTTTTTTCCCCCTTTTTCTTCTGTTTCATTGGCTTCCTGACTTGAATCACAGTTGCTATGGCTTTAGAGAATGTCGAACTGCAGAGTTGTTTGCAAAACCGCCGCTCAACTGTCAACTATCTGTCAAAAGGTGTATTAGACAACAAAACATTTCCATTTTCTCAGGAGAAAACAGTCAAAGCTTGGAGATCTCTGGAAAATCTGGACAGTCCTGACATCAAAGCAGAGCTCCCCAAAGCAGAAGACATACTCGAACAGCAACAGAGCATCAACATTAACGTTGGGGGGAAAGTGTTTCATATCCCCAACAAGTGTGCCATTAAATATCCTCAAACCCGGATAGGCTCATTGGCACTCTGCAGGGACCGAGCAAAACTCTTCAAGCTGTGTGACGACTACTCTGTATGCAAGAACGAGTTCTTCTTTGACCGCGACCCTGCTTTCTTCCATCACATCTTCCATTTCTACACAAGTGGAGTACTGTGGATTGTACGGGAAATGTGCCCCATCAACTTCGAGGAGGAGATTGAATACTGGGGCCTGAGCCTGAAGGACACCCAGCTCTGCTGCTGGATCGTGTTCCAGGAGAAGGTCGATGAGATGAAGGACGACCTGAAAGTGGAGAGGGACCTTATGGCTGAGATCGAGGTAAAGTACGACGATGAGTGTTTCAAGCACATGGTGTTTGGGAATGTGCGGAACACTCTGTGGAACATCTTGGAGAATCCGTACTCTTCAATTCAGGCGAAGGCTTTCAGTGTGTTCTCCAACCTTTTTGTGCTCTTCTCTATTGTCGCAATGTCTCTCAACACTGTGGAGGAGCTTCAAAAATATAGAATTAAAGACAGAACACACATGGAATGGGTGGAGATAATCAGTATTGTGTTTTTCACCTTTGAATATTTAATTCGCCTTGTCACCACTCCTAACATCAAATTGTTTTTAAAAAGTGGACTCAACTTTGTGGACATGGTGGCCGTCATTCCTTATTTCATCCAGATTGTCTTTGAAGCCTTTAGTGACACTGAGGACATGAATGCACAGGAAGACCTGAGGACCCTGGCTCGGGTCAGCAAGATTGGCCATGTCCTCAAAGTCGTCAGGCTGCTGCGGATCTTTCGGATTCTGAAGCTGGCTCGACACTCCACAGGCATGAGAGCATTTGGGTTCACACTGCGGCAGTGCTACCAGCAGGCCTGTTGCATTTTCCTCTTCATTGCCATGGGAATCTTCACTTTCTCTGCTCTCCTTCATTCGGCTGAGAGGGAAACAGAGGGATCTCCAATCAGCAGTATCCCAGATGCCTGGTGGTGGGCTGCAGTGAGTATCACTAACTAAATTCTGAGGCCAATGTCATGCTCCAGCTTTTAGACCCTAATCCACTATAACATCTGCCCCTCACCTGTCGTCATCCTCTGCATACACCTGCAATAGAAGATAACGATTTGTTATAGTCAGCAATATTACCAGGAAAGGAAACTGACAGGAAAGTAACACCACAGCAGCTTGTTTAGTGGGTACAATCTCTCTGTTTACTGTAGAGGTTATTTCATTTAAAGGAGAACCTGCAGGATCTTCCATGGAAAATTAAAATTTTTAGCTTTATGAAGATCAAATCAGATCTGTCTGCTTTTATAAAAATCTTATCTTATCTTATCTCAACTGATAAAATCCTGTCTGATTAGCAGGTACACCCTTTATTAATGGCCAAGATGGCCCTGTGTTACTTTAAATTCATGTACATTTAGCTCGTCATCATGATGATTCATAATGAAGAAAATGTTAATGAACACTAAATAACATATTTCTTTCATAGGTCAGCATCTCCACTGTGGGCTACGGGGATGTGGTTCCTGTAACCATACTGGGTCGCATTGTGGCCTTTGCCTGCATTTCATTTGGAATCATTCTCAACGGCATGCCGATCTCTTTCCTCTTTAACAAGTTCTCTGACTACTATGCCAAGCTTAAAGCCCAGGAATACAACACTACCTTAGTGAAGCGGCGCTTTCAGCTAAAGAGGCGCCTCAGACGCAAACTGGACATGTGCTTTCATCCCTTGCAGGAAGACAATAGTGCAGAGAGCGACTGCGAGTGCACTGAGTGAAGCTTAAAGTGACATGACATCATTTATGGGGTGTCTTCAGTGTGATTGTGTTGCTTGGTAAACTTAAAACTGAGACTTCATGCGTGACAAAGTAAAAAAAATAAAAGCTCAGGGAGAATGTGGGTGAGTAAGGCAGGAAGAGGAAGGGGATGGTGTCTTTGCACAGATGCAGTGTCATCATCACGCCTTCCAAAAAGACTCTTAACTGGACTTGAACTTGTCATTCGTAAATGACGAGTGCCTGTAAACGAATAGAAACTCCACCTAAGTGATCATTTCAATATATGAACACATGTTTCCTTGCATTAAATCTTTGGTGGGTATTGACCTGCAAACATGCCTGTTAATTTGTAAAGACAAAAATCATCAATATCGATAAATGGTTTCCTTCAAATCTAAAGTCACCATTTGGGAAGAGTTTGATTTTTGTTAAAAGAAGATGATTTGAGTTTGTGTTATGATTGATGGTGATGAGGAACATCACTTTTTGTTGTTAAATAAGGATTTTTGAACATGTTGTTTTACTTTCAGATTGAATTGTTTTTATATGGTATTGAAATGATCTTGTCTCTCCTGTCCCGTTAATATTCCTTTAACATAAATAAAAACTGAAGACTAGACATCATACATTGACACCTTGTCATGTGGTACAAAACACCCTGCTCGATGTTTCCTCTATTAACCGCCATATTTCAAAACCATTTCCTATAATTTGACTTCCGTGAACTGTAAACTCCTGTCTGCTCACTGGAGACGATTGGATTGATGAAAATGTATGTAAATTTCTATTTATGTGCTTCTATTTTTATGTGTGTAAAAAACATTAAATCAAATGTTTTGGGAAATATTATTTCCAGCAACGAGTGATTTGGCACCTACATTACCCACAATGCAAATCATCAGCTCAGTTGGATATTCAGTTTCAGCTAATGTAAGCTCTAGCGGACGACAGGTTAAGGTTAAGGATTGGTCCCTTCAGCATGTTTTTATATTTCAACCTGAAGTCTTCAGCCCCAACTGAGGCTGGCTCAAATAGCATCTCTTTAAAGGACTGCCCAATGAAATGTAGCTGTAGCCCACCCATGCTATTTCATAGAAATGGTATAAATTTAAAAATAAATTAGAATAAAATCTTCTGTTTCAATGACAGTGGTGCAGAGTGGTCTAATTCATAGCTCCAAAATCTTACATAGGTGTTCAGTTGGGTTGAGATCAGGAGTTTATCACATCATCTTTGTACTCTGTAAAACACACAGTGACCCTGTGTGCCCTCTGCAGTCAAGCTTTTAATTTACTTTCATTTGTCACGGCTTAGATCTTTATGTTGGGTTTGCAAAGCAAGACATCTCAAGGATCCAAACCAGCTGATCATCACTGTCTTGTACATCCAAACAGCAATGTAAAGTCACGCTCTTCATTGTCTTCAACAGGAACTTGAATCTTCACAAACATTTCTGGTTCTTTAGTTTTTATCCTTGTATTTCCTCTTTGTAATGTTTTTCCTTTTTTTGTGATACTTCCCTTTTTTTACCCCCACACAAAATCAAACCAATAACCAAGCAGCACTGAGCAAGTTAAGTGTCTTTGTATAGCCCCAATCTAATACATTGTCTTAAACAATTGATTTTTGGGGCCTAAGGCTGACTTGGCACTGGGCCTTGTTGCCACCTTGCTGTCCCAGAGCAACGCAACTGCATTTAGAACCCTGAAGTCTGAAGTCCCCATCCATCTCCAATATTGCTGTTTTCATTTATGAGGCATTGTGTGTCATTCTGTTCAATTTCAGCAGTTTAGAACACATTAAATCTTAATCGTGATAATAATGACATTTATATTTCATTAATGTGAATTTGTTTTGCTCTATTGCTCACTCAAAGCACAGAGCTGGACCAGGACATGAAATTGGGACACAATCAGTCGAGCGCCCTCCGGTACACCATCCTTGAATAGCGCACTGCACTATTCCCCCACACCACGACAAAACTGAGTACAAATGGCTTTATCGCTATTCTTATTATGGGAAATTCTGACTGAGGCATCATTCATTGTCAGACCTAGTTTAAAGGTTTTAAAACAGACAACAATTAGCAGTAATAGTGAAAAATTCATCTGAGGGCTAACATTTACATCCAGTTTTGGAAGCAATTTATGGCAACAGCTTTCACAAAAGCTTTATTTCCCTTACTAACTGCTGCAGTTTTACTTTGCTGTCACTAACTCACTGTATTGTTTTTCCAAGGAGAAGCTGATGCATCATGTGTATTGTCACAGTGGTATTTGAGTTATCTCAGCCTCTGTCAGTAACCAAAAATATCTGTCTGCCACATTGAGCAGGGCCGAGGAAGACAGAACATAGTTGTGTGATATCAAGACAAATTGGTGTTTTTAGAAGTTATTGTTAAGTGGAACGGTCATATGGTAGACCCTATATATTGTGTTATCCTTCGAACTGAGACCCACAAAGACAGCAGCATAAGATGAGTTCATGAGCGCATCAGAGAAGATATTCAATAGTGGGAACAAGAAGAAAAAAGACATTTTTAAGTGGAGGGGGAGTAAAAGCAGCCTGCCCATAGGCCTACAGTGGGATATACCTTATACAAAATACTCAAAATTTTACTTGAGTAAAAGCACAGTATCAATAGACTATAGCCTACAGTCTACATATAGTATTGGATTATAACATATTACAGCTATGTTATTGACATATTAGCCGCATTGTAATCGGTGTTGTACAAACCATACTTGAGTAAAAGTATTGTGCTGAAACATTACTTTGGTAAAAGTTCAACTTAAGTTCAAATAGTTAGGTACTTGATTAAGAGTCTCAAAGTGGGCTATAAATGCACTGAAGCATCAAAACTACAAGTACAAATATATCAATGTTTAACACAAGGGGTCGACCGATTACCGGCCTGCTCATCCAATATTGAGCATTTTTTCCATCAGTGTTCTTTTTTATTTATTTATTTATTTTATTTTTATTTTTTTTTAAATGCGCTACTTTGGCTCTGATGTAACATGCAATCCGCGAAGTAGCCAGTAATTAAAGTTATGAAATAAAAGCAGTGGAGTAAAATGTACCAAAAATGTAGTGAGGAGTGGAAGCAAGTGTACAGACTTAAAATATCTAACTGATTGTTAGGCCTATATAAAATGTGATTAACGGACAGGCATTAGGCGGACAGACAGACAGACAGACAGACAGCAGTAGCAGCAGCAGCATCAGAAACAGGCACCGCCCAGCAGGCTGCACAGCAGACCAGAAGACAGTCATGCTCCTGAACATTGTTCTTATTAATAATCAATCCAGAGACAGACGAGTGTCCACCTCCTTTTTAACGGTAAGGACATTTCATTTACCGTCAGTTAACCTACAATAACCAACCTGAGCCTACTGTTTATCGCGTGCCAGCCACTTTTGAGTTTCCGTTTTAAAGTAACGGGAAATGTTTCACACAGTAGAGTAGAATTTAACATTTTTATTTTCTTAATCGGTACATTCTCCCATCTAGTCGGGCTATTCGATTCAATAACAGCGTGTGGGGCCTCAAAGATCGGAAACAACGCGTCACAAGCAGAAAAAGTGAGCTATTTTTAATGTGTCATATTTCTGTTGGCTAAACGCGTTTATTTTGTAAACAATCCTCATTCATCATTGGTACGCACAGTCCGTTTTGTGAGTCAAATGTAAATATTCATAACCACTTCCTTGAGCACACCAGCTCACATTTTGGATGAACGGCCTTATGATTGTGTAATTAAACCCGAAGAAGTAGCCTGTGGGCAAAGATTCGGTTATTCTATTATAGATATGTATGGTTCGTATGAAGAAGACGTTGATGCCATGAAGGAAATGGCTTTTAGAATCACGAGATGTTCAGTGCTGAATTAATTTCGACCTTAATGTGTTTTTCTTTCCTTTCATACATCTAAAATTTATTTTAGAAGTTGTTGTTTTTTTGTTTCCTTTCAATATTTCTTAATTTAGGCCAATCCTCCCATTGTTTTTCTGCTTGTCTGTGGCTGGTGGAATAAGAACTTAAAAGAACCAATTAAACTATCTGCAAGTAAAATTCCTGTAATCCTGGTCTGCATTGAAATGTCCCTTTGAGTAAATAATACTGAGACAATACTGTTGGCTATGATCTGAGCAGAGAAGATTACCAAGAAATGAATAAAAAGCCCATTATCTCACAGGAATTCAAACTTGAGTTTTGTTTTGGGCTTTTCTTTAACAAGTAAAGTGAAACTAGACTGCAGTAGAGAAATAAACCTATTTGTCGGTTGTTTTATGGAAACTCTGAATGAAGAGGGACAAATATTAAGTGACTTCCACTGTGATGCTTAGATTAGATCGATTGCTATAGATAAATATAAGAATATCTAAAATGTTGTGGAGTAGCAGTATAAAGTAGCAAACTCAAAGTATCTTGTACTTACGTAGTGCGTAAATGTAGTTATATTCCACCAGTGCCTGTTTAATATTTTTGGATATGTATTTTAAGCTGTAAAATATCCTACTAGGTGTCTTTCAGTCAGTGTCGGCAAGGTACTGTTCATGACTTTATTCCTTCCACTCACCCCTTTCATTTTTATACATTTCATGTAAATTTACAGTGAAAACAGCCATGGGCTGGGCTGTTAATAAATGATGAGCTAAAGGCAAATGTCTCAGAAGTTAGGATGACATTATGAAAACCCCAATAAACGTACAATAGAAAAGAAGGTGGAAACATGTGGAAATTAATAATGTTTCATGACATCAGCTTTGACAGTCTTAACAAAAGACACTGTAGTTTTTTAGTCTACCACGTAGGCTACCGTAATATATGCAAAATATATGATCTGCTATCTGGTGAAGAAAATGCTCCATTAACTCCATTAACATCACTCTGTTTGCACTGAGTGACTAAACAGTAACACTAAAGGAACTCCCAGCTTTTTTATTGGCAGGTAACTGATTGTGGTAGCTTTTATGGTTCCATTTAGTCAATCAGTTGTGTGTTTTGTTGCATGATGTCCTTGTACTGAGCGAGCACAGTACATGTTAATGTTGGGATGGGAGCTTCCCTTCACATGTTTCACTAAATGAGCATTCAGTTTGCTCTAATGACATCATCCAATTAACATATTCCACCCATTTTGAGAAGACATGACAGTATTTGATCTGCTGCCACCCCACACCCCTTGTAATAGTACAGTATGTGTGGACTCTGCAGGCACATGCCAAGCCAGCTCATGTCTGCTCCGAAGCTCGGGCTGTCGGCTTGTTGTTCAGAGCAGTAAGGCGAAATGTGTGAAAGCTTTAATGGGCCTTACACCTTGCAGCTAAGTCTAAACAGTCAAAATGCCCCCTCATTAGTCCAGAAGGATATATTTTCCCTTATTCTGTAAAGTGGTCAGCTCCATGCAGTCTCCTTTCAACAGTTGATGCAAAAAGCATACGATTCGAGTAACACATTTAACTGAGCTCGTATTTCTGGGGCAGTTTCATATTATAGATATAGAAAATTAAGTGCAGCTCCACAATCCCAAAAAATCTTGATTTTGAATTCAGGGTGAATTTAACACCCCATCCAGACTATCCATATTTAGGAGCACAGTTTCACCACTTTGACTTGAGGAAGACCCACAGACTTCCAAAATACTCTGGTGTGTGCTAACTTTAACATTAGCGTTTAAACTGGACTGCTGCTGTCTAAAGTTAACTATGGAGTTGGATATTTGATAGCAAGTGTTAGGAGATACCACCCGATTTGTTATTCTGCCAACATACTTGAGGGTGTAGATGGAGTATGCTAAAAGTGGCACAGCACCTGCTTTACTCCGAACAACTCCACAAATTGATGGCATACTGTCTCATTAGGTTGTCCGTTATATGTATATAAACCTAGCAATCAACATCTGGTTAGACTTTCAAAATTAAGCTGGCTGAGAAACACTTCAGCTGATGGTTTAAGCAACAAAACCAGGCACCAAAACTAGCGATAACTAGTTTTGGTGCACTGACAAAAATGTGGAATGAAATTTACTTTTAAAAAAAAGAAACTAGGTAACAATTTCCACACAGAAGTTTTTTCAAGTAAACCTTATTACGCTTTAAAACATTGGGGCAAGGAAAGTAAGCAACAGCTTAAAATGGTTCCCACAAACAGTACAGTCTGGTGTTTTATCAAAAAGACAAAAAAACACTGCACCTGAATCAGTGCTGCCACAAATACTTGTTAGAACAATTAGTTGTAAAGGCACAAACAGCTAATCTTTTTTTTTTTTTTTATCTTAGTGCTGCTTTAAAAACACTCAGCACTTGAAGATAATATTTTATTACTATAATATTATAATATTACTCACATACAACTTTCTTTTGGGTGTTAGAGAGTAGTTCCACAGCATGTATGAGTTCTACTGCGGCCCTAAGTGCAACACATGAACAGCATTAAGAAAAAATTCTGCAAATGGAGAAAACAATCAAATACAGAAATCCTGTAAGTGCCACAGATGACAATATAGAAACTGTTTCCAGGACACTTACTGCAGCCATTCTTTATAACTCCTAAAGTATAGAGTATAGAGGTATCCACACACATAGTTCTAGACATAGAACTAAACCACACATACAATAATGCAACAGGAATAAGATGCGCAGAGTAAATATTTAAGTACCAGGTAAGTCACTGTGTAGGGAATTTATATTCACTCGGTTGAATAAAGACCTGCTGTAAAAACAGGCAAGTATAGATAGGATACAGTTGTTGGGACACAAGGTGACAACTAATAGATTAAATTTGGCTATCAGAAATAATTAATAATTATCAAAAATAATT
>JBBPCS010000500.1:6401-17135 GCA_037974645.1 Hollardia meadi | reverse complement strand
TTTTCTGATCAGTTTGGTTTTAATTAGTTATTTGATGCTATAAAAAGGGGCTGAAACATCATGATTGACAGCTGAGCGATTGGGTGGGCGGGTGTGTATGGGCGGAAACTTGATACCTTGGCTCCACCCCCCAATCACTACCGCACAGACTCTGGCTCCAAATGACGTCACCAGAACAAGATGGCAGCGCTCGTGTCCGGGATATTTTGTACAGTGGGAGGGACACAGAGATCAGTATGATGTCATCAGGGTCATTTTCTCAGTCTAAACAATGGGGGTCCGTGTTGTAACCTCTGAGTTTGATGTTTAGAAAAGTTAAAGTTTTAAAACTTTTAAACTAAACTTTTGAATCAGATTGAAACTTTTGAATTCATGTGAAATATTTGAAGTTTCAGTTATTTTAAATATTTGTGCGTTTGAATGCTTCGCTGTCACGTGATTGATTATGATCAAATCATCAAAGTGTCATCAGTCACATTTGTGACGCACGCGCCAGTGAAAGTGTCAGGATCATTTGTGAGCAGGTACCAGACTTAAGGTGTGTAATCAGCTGCTGGATCTGCACATTAAAACCTCCACCGGTGCGTCCCGGTCGGTCCGCAGCGGAGCTTCAGCTTCCCCAAAATATCTGCACCTACAGCACTTTGTACCCCCACCCCACCCCACCCCTCACACTCGCGTGCACGGCCGTCCCCCCGCAGCGCTCATCACGAGTCCATGCGGAGATCAGAGCCATGTGCAGCGGCCATAAATCAGCCGCGGCCGGTACACCGACTCCGCTCCCCCTCCGGTCCCCTCCGTCCTGTCCGGCCGGGAGGGAGCGCTCCCCGCCGGCTGCTGCAGGATGCACGCAGCGCTGCAGGGCTGTAGCTGCTCCCCGCTGCACGGAGCCGGCCCATCTGCTGCTCATGAACCGGGTCACACCGAGCTGAGCCGGGTCACACCGAACTGAACCGGGTCACACCGAGCTGGTTATGTGGACACGAAGAAGAGGAGGAGAGGAAGGACAACAAACAAACAAACAAGAGGCGACTGAAATTATGCAACTTCTGTAAAGTGTGTGAGCCGAGCCGAGCCGAGCCGAGCCTGCAGTCGAACAGTTTTTCTCCGGATGAGTGTTGGAGCGTCCCGAGCCTCTCGGACTGTTTTAACCCCGCAGGCTGTCTCTGCTGCCGGGGGCGCCGACAGGAAGCGTCCCGAGGAAAGTTTCTCACCTGCTCTCTCAGCTCTACGATGGTACAGTAATGTTGCAGTATGAGAGTTATCATAATCTGTGGTCATAACGCGATAATCTCTGCATCCACTGCAGTTATCTATAACAATATATTCTTAGCAGTGAGAATGTAGTAATACTGCAGTAGTTGAACCTGGACGCGGTGAAGAAACGCGTCCTTTTTGTTCAACTTTAATTTTCCGTCCAATCAGAAGCCGTTCTGACGTTCAAATCCCCCGTTTCATCCAATTAGAGCGCGTTTAGAGAGCGTAGCTGTGACGTGGCCGCTCCTGATTGGCTCTGCTGCAGATGGAGGCGGTGCAGCTCGAACATTTTATTGTTTTTTAAATGTTATTTTAACTGCATTCAATTATGGTGTCAATATAAAACTGAATTATTATATTATAATTCCATATAATGTTTTAACTCAATGTCGTGTAATCCTGTAACATTCCCGTATGGATTAACAGTCTGTTGATGTTGTTTCACACTTTTATGACTTTTGAATTCTAAAGTGACTCATCAGTCAGTTTACTGCACTTTTTCATACTTTAATCGATCATATTATTGATCCAACACTCACATAATGTCTCTGTAAGGTTTCACGGTATGTCTGTATTTTCACCTCTGATAATATTCCCAGATTAATCTCCCTAATCCCCGTCCTGTGTGGTTTCGCAGCTGGGTTCTGTCTGTGAGATTTTATCTTCATATCAGTTTATTTTATTTTATTACCTTTTTATCTCCTGAATTATCGATATAATATTCTCAGAATGTGTCTGTGGAGCTCAGAATGATTTGAATTGTCTGTAATTTAATCTTGTAATCTGGCTCCGGGGGCTTCAGAGTCTGTCTGCGCTGAGTTGATAGTGATCGTGGTCTTTTAAGTCTTAATGTATGTTTGTAATATTGCTGCAGCCTGAGGTGATTTCACTCTTTGCATCAGTGATATTTTATAATATTCCTTCTGTCTCTGCAGACGTTTCAGTGTGTCGCTGCTTGGTGCTGATTTATGTTCCTGTTTGTGGAGTTTGATCTCCTCTTGTATCATCTTTAATGGTCCAATGGGGACACACAGAGTGTCTGTGGCTTTATAGTTTACGGTAACTAGTATCTCCACAGACTATTATTCCTCTTAAAGGCTTTTAATGGCGAGTTCTCGGGTGTTGCTTTAAAACTTTGTTTGTCCTCTGAGAGCAGCACATTTACCCCACTGACGTGTCTCCTGCTGGCTTTGGTTGGTGCTGTAAACTGTGTGGATGTGACGTAGGGGGCGCTGTTCACTGTTCAGCTCAGTTCAACATGTGTCTGAACACCTGCAGTGAGCAGCAGGGCCTCACTGGGATCACACTCAAACTTGCAGAGACGTGAAGCGACATCGCTGATATTTCAAACTGAAATATTTGGATTTTTCACAGTCGTTCTTCTTCTTCTGTGACTTCTCCGAATGAGCCGTCAGTTTCAGCCTCACTACATATATTTTCACGACTTCTCCTGCAGTTAACGGATGTAAAGACTTTGTTCCAGTGCTGCCTTTGTGTGCAGGAGTCAGTATCCGTTATTCCAAACTGTTAAATCACGTTTCTGAAGGAGACGAAACTGACAAAACACAAAAGCATCAAGACAGAACAACTCTGAAATTAAATGCATATATCAGAGTAAAGATAAGATATATTGTGTGTGTTCAGTATATAAACATAACACTGTTGTTTGAGCTGCTGTTTACAGCCATGACGTCATCTCATGTCATAAATCATCACGTCGACTAACAGCTGCAGGGGTGAAAAGTAACTAAGTACATTCACTCCAGTACTGCACTCACTTGACTTCATACTTCTTCTCCACTACAGCTCAAATACTGTGCTTTGGATTCCACTACATATACTTGATAACATCAATACAAAAAAAACAAATAAATGATGATGTAATCTTGGATCGAGATAAAACTTTCTTGATCCCTGAGGGGAAATTCACAAACTACCCTGCACATAAACTATATGAAGTCGTGATCAATAATCTAACAATATATAATAAACGTCAATCTGAAATATGATGCGTACTTTTACTTTTGGTACCTGAAGTACACTTTGATGCTTCTGTGCTTTTTGAGTCAAACCCCTGACTTGGAACGGAGTATTTCCACACTGGTATTATTACTGAGTACTTGTTCCACCTCCTCAGAGCTGATTATGATCTCATTGATATTATATAAGTGTTATGTAAAGTTGATATGATGCTCCACCAGCCTCAGAAAGGAGCCAATAATCATAATCATAATCATAATAGAGAGGTGATGAGTGATTAAAGAGGCTCCCTGCAGTGAGTGGATCCCGTCAGATCTTTATGGATCTCCTGCTCTCACTGACTGAAGTCACATCTCTGGTGGTCTGAAGTGGATCCCGGATTAGAGGCTGCGGTCTTTGAGCAGGACAGGACGCGGAGCTGCGCGGCTGCACTGCGGGGGGAGAGGCGCTCACTTCACTGCGGGGGGAGAGGCGCTCACTTCACTGCGGGGGGAGAGGCGCTCACTTCACGGCCACAACTTCTGCAGAAACACGAACAACTTCGTTGATCCACAGAGAAACAGACGCTCCGCTGCTGCCTCTAAAACCCGCAAAGTTTCAGTGAAAGCAATGAAAACAGTTTCCACCTCGTTTGTTCTGATCAATACTGACCAATAAGCCCACAGTCTGATCAGTTTCAGCTCGATTATTCTCCTGAGCGGCGGGATACCGGAGCGCGCACGCGCACACACACACACACACACTGCGCTCGGGGGATCGATGGCTCTGTCTCTCTGATCGATAAGCAGAGTGTGTGATCAGTTTCGGCTCTGCGGGGTCAATGCGCAGAGTCACACACCAACACGCACGCACACACACACCGACGCAGTCCGGCGGCGGAGCGTGCGGAGGTCCCGGAGCTCGGAGCAGCAGACAGGCAGAGGAGCGGAGAGGAGGTGGCGCTCCTCTCTGCGCCGGGACAACACACCGACTCTCTCTCTCCCTCCCTCCCTCCTTCAGCGTCTCCTCCTGCTGGAGATAAATTAACGGAAAGCAGCTGTCGGCTGTTTCAGAGGCGAGGTGGCCGTCTGGCAGCTCAGGGATCCCGTTTTGCCTTTTTTCTCCCCCCCCCTCCCCGTCAGAGCTCTTTTCCGGGACTTCGCCGACAGCGTTGCCGCTGCTCCTGCTGCTGCTGCTGCACCGCGCCCTCCGTCCCGAGCACCGAGGAGCCGCACCGCCGCACGCCGGCCACAGCGCACCGCAGGACGGATAGACATGTTGCCGAGGTCCGCCGGTCGCTCTCCGGCGGTTTGAAATGCACTTTTTTTCTGGAGATTTGCACCGTCCACCCTCACCGACCGCCCTCGCTTCCCTGTGATTATTCCCAGTTTTTCCTAACGGGACTTTCCTCTTGTTGCCGGAGATGTTGTTCGTGTCTGGGCTGAAAGTTGTGCGCTTCCCGGCGGAGGGCCTCTAACAGGTCCGGACAGTACATGTAACCCGAGGCGGGGTCAAAGTTCAGCCCTGGTTGGAAATGTGAAAGCGAAGGGGGCACAAGGAGGGCTCCGCTTCCCCTCTCTCACTCTGTCCTTCTTCTTTTCCTTTTTTTTCTCCACACATACACCGCACACGCACGCGCACACACACAGGCTGGAGTTACAGTAACACCCCCCCCCCACACACACACACATAAACACACACACCTTCCAGATCTAAGGTTAGATCCGACAGATATGTATTCTCCGCTATGTTTAACACAGGTGAGTGCGCTTTCAAACTTTTTAAACTGTGTTGTGTTTGTGTGCAGCTCCTCTCGGCTCCTATAGACTGTTGACTGTACTCCGGACTGTATGGACTCTATAGACTCGTCCCTATAGTCTGCTCTCTGCAGCTCCTCTGTCGTCTTCCTCTCCGCTGCAGCACATGGCGGACGGCGCCTCCAAAGTTCCTTTATTAAATTATTTCACACGAGCAACGTTTCCTCTCTTTCTGCGGACTGCCCGCGACATTTCCTGCGTGTTTTTCCACCTGTTTCACCGGCGGCTTGTTTCTGTTTTCTCTGCGGGCTGCACGCACTCTGCCCCCCGGCTGCTGCTCAGACTGAAGCCGCCGCTCGGGCTCCCGCTGCCCGGCCAGCCTGACCGCAGCTCCCGCTCTCAGTTTGTGGGTGTTGTCGGGTTTTTGCAGGAGGTTTCCGTCTTCACCTCCTCTCTGAAGTTTGAATGCCATAATTTGGGCACAGCCATAATTTGGAAGCGTAAACTTTGCTGGTTATTTGTGTTTTCTTTCCAAACCCCAAACTTTAAATGAGATTTAAAGTCTGATTTTTCCAGCTGTGAGAGTTTCTGACTCGGGCTGTTCTGGGCTTCACGTTGTGAGTTCGTGCGTCCTGACGCAGGGTCAGTGCGGCCCGGCAGGACGGGAGGTGTTGGTGGTGTTATTGAACTGTGCAGGTTGATCCTGGCCTGTCGAATCAAAAGTGCATTCGATTATTTATTGCTTCCTTCCTGCTGCTCAGGCCTCACCTCAGGCCTGACAGAAATATATATATGTGTGTGTGTGTGTGTGTGTGTGTGTGTGTGTGTGTGTGTGTGTCAGTCAGAGGTGAGCTGAGGTGACACAGCAGACCTGCAGCCAGCCTCAAACACAACCATAATTCACACACATGATTTATGTCCAGTTCAAACCCTGAATTTAAATAAAAACACTTTAAATATTTATCCACCAGTGACTTTAAATTTGACCCAATTTTCCTCTTTAAAAACAAAATTTTCTCCACCAGTGTGGTGTTCAGGGTCAGAGGTTAAAATAGGATTTAAGGGCTTTTTTTTAGCTTCCTCTTGTAGGAATTATCGTTGTAATCTCCTGAACTCAGCGCAGCTGCTTACAAACAGAATTAAAAATTAAAACAGATTTAAAATATCAGATTTATATTTAAAGATTTTTTATTGCACCATCTGACACACATATATTTTAATTATTTCAAATGTATTTTAATGCAAACGTTGGCTTGAAATTAATGTGATATTTTATTATTTATGCCTGAAATTGATTTTTTTTAAAATTATAACCCAGAAACAAGATAATTGGCTGCTGGCTAATTTTTTTGGAGTTAATATAAATCAGTGGGTTTATTGATCCACAGAATATTCAGGGAGGAACCATGTGTTGTAATCTGCTGCCCGTCACTGATTTTTGGCGAAGCCACAAAAATGATTTGGCATCCTGATTTTCTGCTCGAAGCTTCCGTCTGTTTTTGAGACGCGTTTGAAGACGACTGAAGCTGCAGGAACGAACACGAGCTTTAACGTTTAATCTGATTATCAGCCAGTAAAACCAATAATCAGCAGACTGACTGTCGGTTTTACAAATCCTGCTCAGCATACACAGAGGAAAAAATGTCTGAACAGATGTGTTTGGAGCAGACGGTTTTTCTTATTTATATTGATTTCATTATTTAAATGTTGCTTTTTTAAATTAATATCTGATAGTTCTGATATTTTTGAGCATTGAATAGAAGCGTCAGTGTCTCTCTCCCTCAAATATAAAAACCTGTCCAGACCAAACACTGTGTTTTAGTTTGGCATCAAAAAGCTCAAATTTAATGATTAATATAAATATTTTAAGTGAAATTTGGCCCAAAATATCAGAAACTGCTGATTCCTTCGATAAAACGTTTGTAGATAAAACTTGAACTTGTGTTTCCTGATTTAAAATAAACAAATAAACAGTTTTGGAAGTAAAAGTTGGAGGATTTCCTGCTGGACCGTGAGATTCAAACAAAAATAAATAAATCGGAGGCGTCTCAAAGAGTCCGTGAAGTAAGCGTCCGCTGTTTGACCCTCAGCCAGCAGGAGGCGCCAAAAAACAAAACTTCTAATTTTATCACAACTGATTTTTGTTAAAGATGCACTGATTTACCGCAGCTTGTCGAACTTTCTGTGATTTTGCAGCATTATGAGAAACTTTGCGATTATCACAAACAAAAATTACATTTTTAATTTTTATTGATTTTAAAGAAAAGGCAACAACTTGATCGATCGCTGAAGGAATACGTGCAGAATTGTTTGACTCATCACATCTGCAGGAGATTCTTCTCCACAAATTAAATCTGAACTGTCAGTTTGTCGGTTTGGATCCCACAGTGAGATCCCCCCCCCAAACTGCAGAAACCCTTTTCAACATGTTTGTTTAATAAATCAGGAGTCAGAGGAGGCGCTGAACTCAGCCGGACCTCGAAAAGATCCCCCTGAGGCAGAAAAGTTCTGCATCTCGAGCACAAATGATCTATATGTAACATCTGATACATGTTGTTGTGTGTGAGGGGGATCAAACCATCTGACTTCTCAGATGATTTCTTTGGCTGATTCCTGGTCTGTCTGTTTGCCCACTTGTCTGACTACAGTTTGTATAAATCTCCCTCCTCGCTCCTCACTCCTCCTCCTCCTCCGTCGTAGGGCCTCGGCGGCTCAGTCGGGCCTCAGCGGCGAGTTACACGCCGATAATTCTCTCAGTGTGTCGGTGTGGGTGTCAATAGACGGGGAGGGAGGCAGGGAGGATTATTGCTCCCCTAAATGACTGTTATTCAGGGGGTTGTTGTTACAGGCCGCTTATTTGGAGCCCATTACATCTGTCACCAAGGTGCAGAGGGGGGAACGTGTAAGCCTCCGTCCAGCTCTCAGACTCCCCTCGCAGGTTTACAAACTCTGATTTCCTTGGAGGGAAAACGCTGAATGAAAGAAAGAAAGAAAGAAAGAAAGACCCCCGGGGAGCCGCGTCACGCGTCCGCCTCAAAACGTCTTAACCACGTTTTAACCAGGCGGCTTTTATTCAGCAGATCATTTTCTGGACACAGATGCAGACGATCGAGACAAATTACTCAGAGCTGATCAATTCCAGAAACAAGAGAAAGTGCACTGGGAACAAGTGTCTTGGACCAAACGGCTGCATTTTTGTTTAAAAAAGCAGAAACGTATTTTTTTAAGGCCAGATGAGAAAAGAAACGGTGAAAAACATCACGTCTTGTGTTCCGGACGCTGAAAATATCTCATATTTTCTTAAAACAAGCCAAAAAAATGCCTCAGGGTTGAGATAATTTCGTGCTTCCGACACAAATTAATCAATATTTTCTCCTATGAAGAGTCATTTCTTTGACTTATTTCAAGATTCTGACACTAATTTGAGGAAATTCCTAAAACAACAGGCAGAACAAATTAGATAATCTGAGCAGAAATGTTGAATTTCAGAGCTTGAATATGACAGAATGTGACTTGTGTAGATGGATATCGTTTGCAGTAAATAGTTTTATTTACAGAGATAATTTCATGTTTTCAATACAGATCAGCTTATATTAATAAATCTGGTGAAGCTTTCTGCTTTTTTTCAGTCAGTTCAAGAAGATTCCTGAAACAACAGAAGCTGCACGGATCAATTATCTGAATTAGCTGAATTTAGTTTGTTTTAGCAGGTTTTTAGGTTTGAATTTGGAATAAAAATGTTTGCAAGGCGTCAAAAGAAACAGCCGTTAGTTTGAGATAATTTAATGTTTCTATATTAATCAGCTTGTTTCAGTGTTGAAACATTTTATTTCAGAAAACATTCCTGAGTGAGAACCAGAGGGATTATCTCACCCCGCTGGCAGAAAAGCGCGTTTTTACGGCTGAATGTGAGACGAAGTGACTCGCTGAGTGGGATTTGTGGCCGACAGGCAGAGTGTGATAAAAAGCGGCGGAGGACGGTGTGTGAGCGGGTCAGGAAGCTGAAACGCTGCACTGGGCTGTGAGGAATGTTGGTATGTGGCTCCAACGAACATCCAGAGCTGCCGAGCTGCAGATCCACTGTGGAATGTGTGTGTGTGTGTGTGTGTGTGTGTGTGTGTGCGCGTGTGTGTGTGGAGGCTGAACAGCGTCCAGCAGCCGCTCGTCGTCCTAATAAGTGCCCGAGGAGACACACAAACAGAAACACATCTCACTCGGAACAGAACGAAACAAAAGGCGGCGTTCTCGGCAGTCCTGGAGTGAGATTTCAGAGCTGGGAAAGCGGCTGCAGGATGGCTGCACAGCGGCTCGAGGCGCTTTTGGAGACAAACCCGCTCGCCTGGACCGTCTCCAAGAAGAAACAATGTGCTGTATTCAGACCCCTTGACAAGGGAGGGTGAACAATGTTATATAAAAGAAAGCAATGCAGCTGGTGCTCTAATGCACAGCCTGTAGATATAGTTTCCTCTTTCCAGCTGAAGGTTTAAATCTCAGAGATTTTCTGACAAACCAGCTGAGAAAAAACTCCTCGACCTCCTGTGGTTCCTAAATATTTCACCCTGAAGAGTCCAACCTGAATGTTTGTTTTAAAACATAAAACACTCAGGTTATATTTTACAATTGTTTGTGTGTCACAGCTGATATATCTTCTTCCTTTAAAATACATCAGTGAGCCTCTGTGGGAATGTGGATTAATCCACCGCTGAAAATAGTCCCCAGCAAATGCACCATTTCCTCCTGATTCAGGAAGGTTTAATAGGAACGAAGCTGAATATTTTTAAAGATTTCTGTCTTCAGTCGGAACCAACAGACTTGAAGCGAGAGAGACGCACAAACTCGTCGTCGGTTTGAGAAAAACGCCACCGTCGTCCATAAACGTCTGTAAATTTAACCCAAAGGGCCAGCGTGTCAGATTTAGTGCCATCTAGTGGTGAGGCTGCAGACTGCGACCAACTAAACACCCCTCACCTTGCCCTCGTCCACGGTGGCTGCTAAAAACAGCTGGAGTGTTTGGTTTGTCCATTCTGGGCTTCTGTAGATATAACAGTCTCATTCTACGGTCACGAAAACACAACGATCCTTAGTTTCAGAGCTGCAACGATGAGTCGAGCTAAAGAAAATTTGTCGCCAAATATTTTGATAATCTATGAATTTTTCAAGCCAAAATGTCAAACATCTGCTGGTTCCAGCTTCTTTAATGTAATTGTTAATTTCTTACGAAATTTTTACGAAACGATTCATTAATTAATGGTGAAAATAATTCGATTAACCAATAAGGAAAATAATTGTTAGTTGCAGCCCTAATTTCAGGTGATTATACACTAATGAAAACATAATTATGAATAATCTGCTCCTAATCCGGCACATTGGACCTTGAAGTCCTTAAAGTCTTTTCCAGAAATGAGCCTCGATATCTTGGAGAAGATCAGATCGATTACTGCGCGGGATTAAAGAAATATTACGATTAATTCTGGAAAATTCTTGAAAAAAGTAGATTTTTTTTTGTTCTAAATTTCCTTCAAGTCAGAATATTTGTTACTAAAGTGAATCATCTTGTTTTTCTTCTTCAGCAGGTGTCGGAAAAATACAACAGAACAGTTTTTTTATTTGTTCTGTCCTGAAACAGTTTTATTGAGACGCAGTGAAAATATCTTTAAACTTTACGGACTCAGAAGTGACTTGAGATTGTTGTTGTTGTGTGTGTGTGTGTGTGTGTGTGTGTGTGTGTGTGTGTGTGTGTGTGTGTGTGTGTGTGTGTGTG
>JBBPCS010000498.1:68614-80800 GCA_037974645.1 Hollardia meadi | reverse complement strand
TAGAGGTACAAAGTGGTATTACAGACAGGACGGGCCGGGGCTAGCTGGTTAGCATGCTAACTTCAGTAGATATCTCTACAACACAATACATAGACGTCTTTGATATAACGTCAACACTGTTGTTTCTTGTTGATGGTTCATTTTCTGAAAACTTTAAACTAAAATTATGACCGTAACTTAAAAATTGCACCTTTAAGTGACGTCTTCAAATTGCTTCTTTTGTATAACCAACAGTCCAAAACCCAAAGACTCTTTGTTTACCATCATAAATGACAAAGAAAAGTAGTAAATCCTGACATTTAAGAAGCTGGAACCAGCAAATGTTTGACATTTCCGTTTAAAAAATAACAAAATTTATCGATTATCAAAATAGCTGGCGACTAATTATCTTTTGATCGACTAATCATTGCAGCTGGTACAGTCTGCAACAAAACTGAAAATGAGCGCCTCTCAACCATTATGTTGCTGAAAATACTGCAGCATCAAGATAAGCTTGAAGGTTATTCTCTTCTCATCCACCAGTGAGATATTTTATCTCTCTATTAATGTTGCCATGACTTGCACACATGCATATTCATCTAGTGGAAGTGTGAATTGTGTCAAGAGACGTCTCACAGTTCGACTGGATTCAATCTCAGACCATGTGGTTGACTTGGCTACAGTTTCTTAGTTAACAGCGACTTCCAAAAAGCCTCATTTTGGGCAAACCACTCCAGGATTCAGACAAAACTGACAGAACACTTTACCCTGATCAGGTTACTGCACAAAACAGACAATCACTAGGTTATGTGATGTTTAAGCGTTGCCAGTGTGTGTTCAGATGCCTTTAAAACTGCAGTTTGGTACTTCCCACGTCTCACTCGCAACTACGACTGCAACAGGCCGTAACCGTAAGAACAGTCTCACCAATAATAAAATTATCTGTCTTTAATATTACGTCTAAAGAAAGGGGCAAATCAAATCAAACCTTCCAATAACTGTGAGGGATCTAATATTCGGGGCTCCATGAAAAGCATGAGGATAAGAAGTAAAACTGTGATGCATCGTCGTAATAAAGAGAGGAAATTGGTTGTTTGGGTCAAACTCTCTCAAGAGAATCTCAAAGCTCTCTGCTTCCAGGCTGACAATAACAGTTTTCACAGGATCAAAAAAATAAAACTCATTCTTGGGACCTTTAAATCTTTCTGGGGGCTCAAAAAGCCTGGACTCACTGAGATTATCACCCGTCAACTCCCACAGCAGCTAAAGGCACTGTTGAAGAGGAGAGCTTTACTCAAGCCTTCACAACCGAAGACCAGAAAATGATCAGCCCAGCCGTTTGTGGCTTGAGAAAATACTCATACTTTGATAATAATGAAATAATAACAGCTTTTAATAAATCAATCAGGTTTCTATACTTTTTAAAACCTTCCACACCTGTGCAGACACACAAACTTACACAACAGTCTCACTAAAGAAATGTTCGCCTACACCTGGGTGTGTTCTCAAAGCTGGTCAATTTCGCTTGTGGTAAGCGGATAGATTTAGCAGCCAGAGAAGGGTAACAATTCCCTAAAAACCAGCTTACACATCATCTTACATAACACCCTGAAGAAGCAGTTTGGGTGAAGAGTGCTAATGAGTGCAATGCATTACAGAACAAAGTGATGGGGAGCCGGTCTGAAGGCACAGCTAAAACTCTATGACTGGACAGTGGGATAGACGAGGGGGACAGTAAACGCACCGTGAGACACCAGCCTCTTTTACACAGCCTGTTCAAGCCGGGAGTGAGCCGGAACGACGGGACAGGACAGACACAATTTGTCCATGTGTTATGTGTGCGACCCACAACTGGTAGATTTAAAAGTAGCGGGAGCTACTTACCCTCCAAGCAGATAATCTGTCACATAAGATAATCCATCACATTACAGGGACGGTAAATGATTGTTATTGCCATGTTATTACATTTATTGATTGGGGAACGTCAGCTAACTATCTAAAAATCACACACTGGGGCTGTAGGGCAGCGCAATGACACCAAACTCTCATATCCTGATAAAGGTAATTTCATATCCAGATAACGATACAGATCACGATATAGCACATTTTCTATAAATTCATAAATAAGTTAAATAAAAGAACAACATGGTAACGTCTCTTTATGACATTTTGAATTATACAAAGGTACTTCATTCGTTCATTTTCTCCTTTTTATTTATTTAGGCCCACATTAAACAGGAGAGGTTGCATCGCATCGCTGCATTTGTCTCAGAGCTGCTTCCTGTCTCTCCCTCAATGCTGCTTGCCAAAACATTCCCATAAGGAGTCCGATTTGTGTCAGAACGAAATAAACAATAGAGCATAATATAAAACAATAGACGTTTTTCTATCGTCAAAAGATAGATATCATCATATTGCACAGCCCTACAGGGCCGGAGTTGTTTTGTTCAGTGTAAAAAACAAAACAAAGGCGGCATAATGAAGGGTCTTTGCTGCGGCAGTATTGTACAATCTATGACTGCAGGTGCTCATGTACTGCAGACTGGGAAGTGAAAGTGACGATCCGAACAGCCACTTATTCAAAACAAAAACATTTAAAAGTCTAAAACTATTCATTTATTATCAAGGTTATTTTTCCTGAATTCCCAGGCTCTTTGCAGGAATTAGAGAGGCCCCAAGACAGTCTGAAGACATTGCTCACATCTCTATAACTCCTGACTCGCCCAGCTGATTTTCCTACTTCAGTCCTAAAATGAGTCACCCTGGTTTTGGTTCATGTTGAGACATTTTTTTCCCTTTCCCCAAAAGAGGAAATTTACACACACATGCTACACACTCGCCTGTTCACACCCACCGACAGTACACACACACACACACACACCACACAACAAGGAATTAGTCTCAAACACCAAGATGGAATCAGTAAAACTTAGCTAAAAGCCTCATATCTCAGCTGCCAGCAGTCACTCCTGTTACAAGACGTTTTCTATCTTTCCACACCATTGGTGCAGCATTGAGGAAGCTTCAATCAATATGTGGAGGTGTCAATTTATTTGTAGGCAAGGTAAAAATAAAATATATATATCTATATTCACCTTCACATAACGTTGGTGTTTAATAATTCCATAAGTACTAGATTACATCTTGGAAACAGTGTTTGTTTTAACATCCCAGTCTGAGTTTGGTAAAGCTGCTAATGAACTGTTAATTAAAACAGCAGGAAGTTATTTGGATGCTGCCGTACCACTTCTTGTTGAGAGTGAGTTTTACAGCTGCTCAGCCTAAATACAGTACAACCTATGTCATTACAGCTAAAATATTATAATTTTTAAGGGCTGCATTGCCAGAGACAGTATAAAAACTTCACTTGGACTGGCCATTAGGAATATACATTCTTGTAAAGCTTCATTGTTGTATTGCTATATTGAAGGCATTTATTATCTTGTTTACTTGCCAAGTCGACTATTGTTTCACATCAGCACAGTATGCAGAATTGAAAGAGTGGAAATCACAAGTGCCTGCCAGATTTTGGAGCACAATCAGATGCTAATTAAGCTTTGTGTCTCCTCTGTTTTTTATAAAGTCTCAACTCAACAAGTAAATAAACTAATATGTCATAATCTTCAAGTTTTTTTTTAAAGTAAAATAACACTGGTTGAAGGTCTGATGTTACCAAAGAGCCACATTTGAGCAGATAGCACCTTTAAATGTCAATCAGTAGAAAGCTAATTAGCAACACCTGGTTCACCAGTGGCAGGTGTGTCTGACAGCCAATAGTCTGCCAGGTTTTACCCAAAGACTCCACCCAGCCTTCAAACTCAACAATGAAGTCACCTGCTAAGGTGAAAGATGTTGGCCACTCCTGACTTAATTCAACAACAGTACTTGTACCAATGGTGAAACAAGAGGATATCAATATCGGCCACCATGGATGCGGGAAGATACCGGTGCATCGCTCCTACCTGTGACTTATTCAATCTCAGAGCTTCTTATGGAAGGTGTCACCTTTGACCTGTTTCTTACCTTGAGCGATGGCTATGGACTCGAAGCTCTGCAGCTCCTTCAGTAAACACGTCCTCTCCTTCGGCTGGAGACGGTAGATAAACTCTTTGGCTCTCTTGGGGGAGTTGAGCGGCTCCCTCGGCTCGTTCCTCCCATGTGTCCCCAGACAGCAGCGCGGTGTGTGTCGCCCTATCCCCGGCAGCCTCGGCGCGATCACCGCCGCCGGAGGTGCCTGCCTCAGTCCCGACGGGAACTTCTGTACAGCCGGTCGGAGAGCTCTCTGGCAGAGCTTGAGCATTGTGGCGAAGTAAATAAATACTACAACAAGTCTGTGAAATGGAAAACCTGCTGTTTTTTTTAGCGCTCCGTCGTCGTCTCCCCGCTTCTGGTACGGCTCGGCGCCCGGGCAGAAGTTGTTTCTTGTTCGGTCTGTCCTACCCGATAGGTTCCACCTCAACAGTAAAGAAACCGACGAGTTTTAATGACCGTTTCTCTGAAACTCGGGTTAACTTTCAAACAGCCGAACATGTCCTCTTTTCGTGCTGTCCGCCGCCCAAACGGTCTCATGATCCTCTCGGCGGTCAAGTGTTTGGCACATGAAGTTCAAGCTAAAGCCGAAGTGAGCAGCGTCAACGGTCAAGTAAGCCGGAATTAAAAAAACATTTCCGTCGGCGCCTTTCAAAGTAAAATACGTTGTTTCCGGTAAACATTTCCTATTAAATCAACAAATAAATATGTTTTTTCTTAGCTTACCTTTCCTTCATATCTCCCTCATCATTCCCCCGACACTTTTAACATGTAGGCATACAACAGATTTCACATTTTTGTATTTGAAAAAGAAGATCATAAGCTGTAGTTTATGAACACCTAAGGGTATGAAAGGCTAGTTTCTCTGAAACTGTAAAAAAAAACAACCACCCAAAAAACAAAACAACATCCACACAAGAGAAAATATGTTTGGCTCAACTATTGACATGAATAAAGATGGCCGACGCATCTCCACTTTCTCTGTACTGTACACTGTACAAAAATGAAGCCAAAATATCCCAGATACGAGAGCTGCCATCTTGTGCTGGTGACGTCATTTGGAGCCAGAGTCTGTCAAGTAGTGATGGGGGGGGGGGTTGCGGTATCAAGTTCCCGTCCATACACCCACTTGACTGAATTGCAAGCAGGGCTCAGCTGTCAATCATGATGTTTCACCCCCTTTTTATAGCATCAAATAACTGATTAAAACCAAACTGATCAGAAACCATCTTTGGGAAAAATTTATTTGATGTGTACTTTGAGTTTTTAGTTTGGCCCATGTCCCATCTGCTAACATGGAGGGGGAGGGGTTTATGACCTGCAGCCCACCGCCAGGGAGCGATCGAGATGTTTTGGCTTCACTTTTAGAGAGCTCTCACGTCGTCTTAATATACAGTCAATGGGCTCTACCCAAGTGCAGGAGTGACGTATTCTTCCTTGCGTTTATTGACGGATAAAAAAAAAACAAAAAACTTAAAGGTGTATGCCACCACCCGTTGTATCGGCAAGTAATTTGGCTTTATATTATCGGCTCTAATTTATCGGTCCAATATATATCGTGCTTCGTTCATACAAATATTATAAATCTACAGTATTTTTCAGGTATGTTCTGTTCTTTTCTTTCATCTGGGACAACCCAGAATCATATACAAGGGCCTTTAATATAGCACATGGAGTTTGGTGACCTCAGCTAAGAGTCTAATCAGGTGAACACACTTCTGTAGGTGTGCAGGGAATTTAAGCCAGGACAAAACCAAAATGCCTAAAAGTGCAACTAGCCATCTATTACACAACAAACAACTCATAACCTCATGCACTCATAGCTTACTTGTAATATTTCTGTTTTCTTCCACTGTTAAATCTGTTCTATCACTTATACTATCACTTTAATCCACAGGTGTCCCCAACCCTGACACACCTTAGTTACTACACATTCATACTTGCTAGATTAAGGTTGCAATTTTGTAAGAAGCCATTTAAAAAATGTATTGCTGTAAAAAAAAAAAGAAGCTGTCAACCAAAACTACAAACTAACTTAAAATTCATCAACTGAGAAATTAACACAAAATGGTGAAATAGTGCCATCTACTGGTCCAATCAGCGAACTGCATCTCCAGTGTATGATCGTCATATTTCTATATTTGTGCAAGATATGTATTATTTGACAATTAAAGGTGACTTCAGAGATTCACTCCAAATGCAATATCAAAGATGATTTTATTTACATAATCTCTTTTTAAAACAAAAGGCAAAATGAACAGCTTTTACCTTTTGAAAAGCTTTCAGAACAATCAAACTAAAAATCTAAGTCCTTCATAGCTGAAACACAAAAAGCTCAGCTTTCTAAATGAAATCAGACCCCATCTTTTTCCTCATGATCAACAAGAACTTAATGGATTCCTTGCAGCTTATCTTCTGCGACCATAATTACAACAGTAATGAGCACGAGTTTGTAGTCAAACCCTTAAAAGACGTTCAGGCTGTGGAGTCTAAACAATGTAATACTCAGAGGAGTTGTGCTTGAAAGCTTTTTAATGCAAATTCTTAACAACGATGTTGAGCTGTACTGACAGAAAAGGTGAAAACGTGGCTTCTAAATATTTTCTGGGCCTCTCTTTCGTGCCAGTAGTTAAAGATGTTGGATCAGTGTTCAGTCTGCTGCTGGGAAACTGTGCTATTGCTTCTCGACAAACATCACAGATTGTATGAAATGAGTGTCTTTTCACAAACAGTTACGTTTACTGCTTCAAGAAATGCCTGCACTAAGTACCTCCTGAAGATCGTTTCAGGCCTGGAAACTCTTCAGTTGATTGGAAATACTCTTCCAGCCGAGCAGTGGGACCCTGAGACTAGAAGCACAGTTTGAGCCTTTGGGAAGGTGCAGTCAACATGGTTGTGTCCTATCTGTACCAGCGATTACAAACTAAAAAGGTGCATTTTCTGAATCTAAAACAAAATGATGGTACCTTTTTTTTTTTCCTGGTATACAAAACAAGTGGCACCTTTTCATACTGTCTTTTTGTGACATTTACTGAGGAGCATCGAGAAAAATTCATTTTTCCAAATACATTTTTGTATTTAGATTCAAACGTGGCCTGCACCGCGACTCCATACCTGCACTCTAACTACTAACAACAATTTCTGGATCTGCAAGGCGCATTTAACCAAACTAAATACTGATTTCTGTGAAGAGAGATGTAAAGTAAAATTATTGAGAAACAAACTCTTCTCTTATCCTACGGGAGAAAGTGTGCACGTGTTTGTTTTATTACATGTACAATAACGTACACAAATGTAAGCGAGGTCACACAAGAGACCAGTAGTAAGTAATGATAGAGGTATATCAGTGATTACAGTAGCAAGTCTTTTTTTTTTTTTTTTTTTAAATCGGGACACACCTCTGGTTTTCTCTGGTTGGTGCAGAGTTGATAGAAAACTGCTTCTTCTCTCCTGTCTTCCTTCTGGACGAGTTCACAAGTATTCTGTTCATTAAGGACAAAAATGTTGAGCAATCGGCCACAAATTAGCTGTGATCAATCTGCAACTCGGGATTTGAGAGCACTCCAGGCTGGTTTAGTAAGACAAAGATTTTCGAGAGCAGGCGAGGCCCAAATCGTCATGTTTTTAATCGCTCAGTAAGCTCCACCGACACATAACGAAGACGTAACCCTGAAGAAGACTGTTAGCCGATAATTGTTGCTGGAGAAAGTCTAGACAGCAGGTTTCAAATGATAACATTAAAAAAAAGTTTGTTTTTGTGCAAACTCCCAAATCCTACAGATCGATTAAAGCTTGAATTTGTGTAGCCGCTCCACAGTTTTGTCGTTAATAAACTAAAGTGTTTAGTGAAACACTAGAGAACTGCATCTTTAAGATATCGTCTAAGCACATTACAAGTCGGCAGGCACACACACAGTCACACATATCTTTTCACACACACACAAATACACATTAGGGCTGCATAAATGACAACATCTAAACAGAGTTGGGATGTGACTGAAGTGTGGCTTCTGTCTTTTCTCTGGGGAAAAATATATATTTTGACGACCTCTCAACAAGGCAGACTTTTACAGATATATGCTGCAGATAATCTGGTAATTTAACAGGCAATTAATAACTTTGGTGCCCCAACTTCTCATTATGAAGTAAATATATATTGCACAGGGTAATGGCGAAAGAAAAATGACACCATCTGATTGGTTCCCTGGAAGCCTCACTTTCACTACACTAGTAATGCTGCTACTGGGCTGAAAAGGAAGCACATCAGCCATTACTGAACCAAAACAGGAAGAGGCATTGTTCTCCCCGGTCACTATCCCCAGGCAACAGCGGAACAAATGGAATTGGACATTCACTGGATGGAAAGAGCTCCGGTGTTGTGTGGAAATCTGTTCCCCCGTCGATATGTGTTTCCTCTTACCACCGAGACTTCAAAACCCACATTCTTTCTACTAAATCAGTGAGTAACAAGACTTAATTTACTGATGACTAATCAGCTTTGAGCCATTGGGAAATAAATTGTGTTGAGACAGTTGTGCCCCCAAAGCAAGATTTGAACCAGGATCTCAGCGAATGTCGGGATACAATAGAAAAAAAAAGAAGAAGTTTTTGGCATGCAGCCCCAGCACACACACACACACACTCAACACACACACACACACAGAATGACAGCAGCAGTTACTCTTTCTACGAGCCCTTATAGAGTAAAACCCAAACGCAAAAACAAACGCACCAAAAAAACAGAATGACATCCCTGACATTTTCCAAGAACAAATTAAGATGCTGAAGTTGTTTTTAGAATTCTTTTTAACTTAAATATAATAAAGATATATGTATATTCTTCTCTATAGATCTCTTCTCGTCAGTCCTCGGTGGAGTCTGTGTCATCATTAATATAGTCTTCTTCTATTGGCGTGCTGCCATTTTGAGTCCCCCACTCATCTTCGTCATACTCTATGCTGTCATTGTCCTCCAGCAGCTCATTGTCGAGCTCCCCCGGTCCTCCTGCAGCCTGGACGCCAGCTGCCGCTCCGTCAGCCGGCAGCTCGGCGACCGGCTGTCCGTGCTGGTTCTCCCCTGGTGGTGGCGGGGCTGCGGCAGCGCCGTCCTGCGGCGCTGCGTAGCCCCCGTTGTTATTTGAAAAGGCAGCTCTGTCTCGGCTATCCTCCTCCACGTAAACCCTCTGGTGGCACATGGGACACGTGTCCTGAATGTAGAGCCACTTCCTCAGGCACAGCGCGTGGAAGTAGTGGTGACAGGGCGTGATGCGGGCCGAGGTGGCGAACTCCTGGTAACAGATGGCGCACACGTCCTCGATGTCCCTCAGCTGGTCACCGCGCACCTCCGGCAGGGAGTTGATCTTCTTGACGGCCGTGCGGCGGTTGATGAAGGTCTTCCAGCCGTTCTTGGCCTGCAGGTAGATGTTGAAGTAAGCGTGCAGGCACATCATGCAAGCGCGGATCTTGCTGCCCGACTCGAACATCATGGTGTAGGCGCCGTTCCCGAACATGATGACGCCGAACAGGAACTCGATGATGTTGCCTGTGGAGCGCACGTAGTAGACGTAGTCGTCCAGCTTCTCCCACAGGACGTTGGAGAAGCCATCCGCCATGAAGAGGCTGTAGACGGTCAGTGACACCACCACCTGGATCGAGAGAGGGAAACAAGTTACATTACAGGGCTATCACACGTTTTACCAATTAATTTTCAAAACTTTTTCAGGATATTTTACCCCATTTCCATGACTTTATTTAGGCCTATGAGGCAATCATTGGGTGCACTAATGAAGCACTTACTCTGAGCCTACAGACCAGGTTTATACCCGCCCCCCAAACCAAATCCAGACGTGCAGGTCCGTGTTTGATTTGGAGAGCTTTGTTCAGGCTTTCGTTGAACATGGTTACCTAATCGGCCTGCCTGGACACCTCCCTGATAACAAGCTATTTGAAACTTGGAGCAGGTCCAAATGTGGAGGGAAATCCACATTTAATTTCTCCACAACAAAAAGCAGAAATTTTACAACTGGGGGTGTAATGTATCATATTTTCACCACAATAAGCCGTACCGTCCCAATAATCAACAAGCTTAAAATACAGTAAAATTACTTCATACCCTGACTGCCTTGGATTTGTATTAAACTGAAATGTGAACTGTATTTTGCAACTTTGGTGGACTCCAAAAACACCTTGAACAAAAGCAGGCTGGTTGTTAAGTGACTTCAACTGCAGGTTAGTGTCTGTCATGTCTTCGTACATGTTCCGATTTCTCTTGGGTGTTAAAAGTTGTGAAGAATTAAAATATGCTGCACACTGTTGATGGCTTATACTCACTTTATTTACGATTTTGGTCCTTAGACCAGTC
The DNA here is from genome assembly GCA_037974645.1 of Hollardia meadi. Taxonomy (NCBI): domain Eukaryota; kingdom Metazoa; phylum Chordata; class Actinopteri; order Tetraodontiformes; family Triacanthodidae; genus Hollardia; species Hollardia meadi. The sequence goes on along the minus strand of JBBPCS010000498.1, from coordinate 70,432 downwards.
AAAATTCATGAATTTTACCCGATGAAGGTCTGACTTTTTGTTCTGTCAAGGCCAGTGTTTATGATATGAAGCACAACATTTTTTAAAAGCGAGAATGTTTGTAAAAAAAACCCTTAACAGCCACAGACCACAACACTGTTATACTAGACTCTTACAAGGCCCGGCTCGCCCTCTGCACACCATCTCCACTCTGACAAATAACAGCCTGAGCTGATGCTGACCTGTGAACGAGTATGTGTATGATCTCGAGGCAGAAAGTTTCCTCTTTGTCAATGTATGCTCCATCTCTCAGTGAGCCCTCATAAAACTAGCTGTGCTCCCTTAGGCCGACTAGCTAATGCTATGTGCTAGCAGCAGATGGGAGATGTTAGCCTTTAAGGCTTTCTGTCAGGCAGCTTCCAGGCAGCTTTATGCAAAAAAAAAAAAACCCCATAGAGATTTCTGCCAGAAAGCTCTTTCTGAAAGAAAGTCTCTTCTGTTATAAAGCGTCACAAATTAGGTGAAGCCAGCACAGCCTCGTGGCCGAGTGAGTCGTATCCAGGGCTTGCACTTTGGAGACTGGGGTTTGTATCCCGCAGTAGGACCCCTTTTTTATCAGTAATTATTCAATTTTTTTGGTCGCACTTTGGTTAGGTTTAGGCACCACAAATACTTGGTTAAGTTTAGCTAACAAAACGACTTGGTTAGGTTTAGGAAAACATCATGGTTTGGGTTAAAACTACACCCTTTCACAACGTTTAACATGCGTTTCTGAGAAAGAAAGCCTTCAGGGCTAACTTCTCCCATGTGCACGTTAGCATAGCAAGTCATGGACACAATGGCTACAGCTGGTAAGACAGGAAAACCCTCTCTTAGAGTTAAGAAGAACAAAGAAAGGAGAGCTGTGCCGTGTTAATGGTGCCCTTTGAAAACAGCAATAATCACATTTAGAGAACATTGTGGCATTGTTACTATCAGAATATTTCATATAAATATTCCTATAAAACCAGCATACCATCACATCTACAGAACATTTAATGTTTCATCGTTCATATGGCACGTTGGTGTGGCTTTCAAATGACACACGTCAATGAATTAAATGCTACGCAACATGACCAGCATGTGGAACACTCAACACTTATTGTATATGACAACTACATTCATACAGCACTTTAGCTGTCAAAATAACTGAAATTATATAGACAAAATATATAGTGACTGTGTGTTTTCTCACACAGTACATTCTGTATCCTCACCTTGAGGCAGAGCTCCACGCAGAAGGCGGTGACGGCAAACAGCCAGGTGTTGAGGGCATAGTGGTGCCAGAGGGCGTAGCTGAGCACCACCGGGAGCACGAACAGCGCCACGGACACCAGCAGGACGGGTAAATGGCGGCGAACAGAGGAGACGTGGGAGGCGCTCAGGGACATCAGGACGGGGTCGGTCATGCCGTGGATGAAGTGCAAGATGGCCGTCAGAAGAAGGCACATGTTCCGGCTCAGGCGGACCTTCAAATCAAAGCCAGAGAGGCTCTCAGTCAGTAAATATAATGCAAGATCAGAACCTCTGCTAGAGTGCACATGTTCTTGATAATATATCAATAAATCAACAGGATGTTCCCCACGTAATCAGTTCAAGGTGAATGAATGTTAGTTAGAAGAATGTAGTTTTGGTGTGAGTGTCTCAGTGTTGGAGTTATCAGCTGTAGAGATGTCTGCCTTCTGCTCACAACAACACAACAAGGTCTGTGGATTATCTTGATTAACCGGGTCATGATTTCTGGAAAGAGACATTGATGTTGAGTTTTTCAAATGTATTTTTTTGTCTCTTTGAGCTCCA
>JBBPCS010000498.1:26976-68514 GCA_037974645.1 Hollardia meadi | reverse complement strand
ACACACACACACACACACACACACACACACACACACACACACACACACACACACACACACACACACACACACCTTGGAAAAGCCAACCTACCATCTACTAGGCTATTAGCTAGCTATCATAATAACTTATAGGCTGGCTATCCACGTTGTAGCAACCATAATATACCCAACTATTAGCCTTGTAAGCTTACGATAATGTATATAACTTACATGTTATAGATGGCTATTGACTATTTTACCAACAAACAAAAAAAGAAAGAACACCATGAGTGAGATGGGTTTGATGTTTTGATCCCAGATATAACGAACGACACTGTTTTTAATGAACACATGTATTTCTGAGGAGTTTAAGGAGGCCCCCACCACACCGGCCCCAGTGCAACTGCACCGCCTGCACTGTCTATATTTACGCCTCTGGTGTAAACAGATTTTTGTCCTCGCAACATGAGTAATACACACACACACACACACACACGTAGAAAGAGAGGACACTCATGTTCAAGTGGGATGACAGAGGAACAATTATCCGTCTAATTCTCTTGTCGATACAGTTATGTCTTATGTGGTCGATGGACATGTAGTTGTTACCACTGATCGATACTGAAACACTTCATAACACATCTGAGCGTGATAGAAGCTGATATCCTGCGCGACACCTCCCGATCCCCATTTTAGCTATTATTGCAGGCGTTAGTGTGATTCTGTTTGGCTGGTTATGGATTAGCTACTTTGGCCCTGAAGTGGCCGCAGTTGATGATGTGATAAGATCAATGATCGTCTCTCCGAAGGCTCTTTGATTCGTTCTCGTTTGGCTGCGCAGCAGAACAGACCCGACTGTAGCAGCAGCTGTGGGATAAATTACACTACGACTTCAAAGGCATGACACGTTCACTGACTACATATATTTTAAAAAGTGAATTCTTTTAAAAGTGTGTACAGTACATTTAGTTAAAAAAAAGTAAGAGCAGTGTAATGTGTGAGGATTTTGAGGGTTGACAGTTCATTCATAGCCTTCTGAACAGATTTGTGAGTGATTGACTAATTTAAACTTAAATTCCACTTGCTTGCTTATCAGGGCTTTCATCCGCATCTCATTGTCTTCATCAGTGAATGGATTTTTAAAAGGTTTTTCTTTTCTTTAAAAAAAATTTTTTTTTTAACAGAGTTTTAGTGTTTTTCATTTTCTTCCTCATAATTTTTAATGGTATTTTTAATGGATTTCCATAGTTTTTATTTATGGATTTTACGTTTTTTAAAAGTGGGATTTTAAAGTTTAAAAAAAAAATGCATTTTAAGATTTTTTTTTTAATATTTAGTTTATGATTTATTCTAGTGTTTAGTACATTTGGGAGGATTTTTTTTTTCAGGGGATTTTTATGTTATTATTATTACATTTTTCTGGCTTAAAGGCCTTTTTAAGAATTTTTTGGTTTTTGGGCGGATTTTAAAGATTCATGGTGATTTGTGAGCTTTGAACTCATTTGTCTTCATGTCAAATCTTTACTCTAACTTGCCTACTTCTTTTATCTACATCCCTTCCTTTGCATTTAGTTAAACAATGGAACTCAATATAGTTTAATGCTTATTACCAATTCTTTAGTGAACTTTATGAAAAGATATTCCACATATTCTGTACAGTAAACACGAGCATTTTGACTAAATCTTTTTATGGAGGTAAAAGGTCTCTTTTCATCCACAGGCGATGAGTGAGCACTGCTTCAACTCTGCCTTAGTTGTGTCTAGACTACAGGAAATGCAAAATTGCATTTGTTTACAGCCATGCGGAGCTCAGAGTGGCTGGTGGTTTAAAAAAGTGCAGCAGCCAGCGAGGATGGCAGCGAGCCGGAGAGGCTGCAGTGAGCAGGCCGGATGTGAGAGAGGGTTTGTCTGCAGGCAGCTGGTGAGGCTCGGCCCAGGATGGGCTGTAAAACTGTTGTGAAGCAGATTGGACTCTTTTTTTTACTGTTTGCATCGCATGACTTTTGTTTTCTATCTGCCCCCTCCCCCACCTGTTCCCCCTCCCCTCTCTGTGAAGGGACTGTTTGATGCCCCATGCTGCCATTTTGAGGCTCAGTCCACTGTGTCGTGGCTGCAAGAGAGCAAGGATATGAGGCAGGTAGAAACAGAAACTTTCTCTTTCTTTCTTTCTTTTTCTTTCTTTCTTTCTTTCTTTCTTTCTTTCTTTCTTTCTTTCTTTCTTTCTTTCTTTCATGATATTTGCCAGTTCTATACGCCCCAGGACCAGACATAATACAAACACAACCCTGGTGACAGATTTTGTCAGCTGTCAGGCTGTCTGTCTATCCACCTATTGATTATCCTTCAGCAGGAGGTCATAAATGACCCATGATCATCTGGCTGAAAAACATATTCCCAACATCTGACCTGTCACTAGAGGTTAATCAAATAAACCCTGCCGGCCCTGTGGAGCATGACTTTGCAATTACCCGTGACCTGCTCCTCCTGTACTGCCTTTTATTGCATCATTGATACGTGGGAAGCCGGGGTGACAAGTGATGAAGTCTAAAACACACTGCTCGGTGTGTTTACTTCCATTAACTTATGCCAGAAAAACAAAGCATCTGATCTTCAAAAAGTTTTCACAGGAAAGGATCTTAACACCATTGTTTAAAGCGCCAAAGATATTTATTTACAAGGAGACAGACGCATCACCTCATCATCTGCTGTGATGGATGGGGATGCTGTAACATTTAGGGTAGCGTCAATAAGAGATGGTAACATCAGAGGAAGGAGGATGGAGGGCAGCTGTCATGATGTTTATGTCTGCTCGCTTCAGTGCCACCTCCTCAGTTTGTTTGGGTAAGACGCTAATAACTTCAGGAGAACATAATTTTACGAAACAGAGGCACGCCCTCTGTGTGGGTTTTCAGAAGGGCACGAGAAACGTAAACAATGACAGATTTATGGAAACTTAAGATGAGGTTGAAAATTTCCAAATAATATATATGGATGCTGGGAAATATTTTTTTTTGTTTCAATATTTTTCTATATATATATATATATATATATAATTTTATTTTTTTCTACCATATTCAATGTACAGTAGGAATATTTTTTATATCAATTCAATTCTGTCAAACTTTATTATCACTATATGAACACCACAATATAGTCTTGTCATTCCACAGTAGTGCAACCTGCTAAACATAATCCCAAAGGTATACCATAAACAACTAATAGTTATGTGCAATATTCTTTAAGATCATTTACATTGAATTACACTGTTTATATTCATATGAAGAAATCATTTATAAAAACAGATGAAAGCCAGTTTGATTAGCAACATTAGCACATAGCTAACAGGTTTAGCAGCATCAGGAGACTGCAGAAATGAGCACATAATTAGTAACTGTGGCGCTTAAACATCAGAGAATTAGAGGATTTTTCAAACTTTTCATTTTTAAGTGGCAAAAAGAAGTGATTTATTATTTGAGATGTAGGTTTAATCAGCGCAAACAGAGGCTGAAATATTACTGATTGACCACTGGGAGAGCTGAGACTCTTCCATTAATTCAGTACATAATATATAAAACATGTTTAAGGCTGGATGTCTCCACAAGTAAGACTTTAACGAATGAAATGAAAGAGAAAACAACCTTACCTAGAGCAGTGAAAATCAGATCCTGGTGTTTTAAGGTAAGAAAGGATTAAAAAAAGGAGGCCCGAGCCAGAATGAGAGACCAGCAGCAGTCGAACTAACCCTGGGAATGTGTGCCATCTTGCATGATAAATATCAGTGACTTGCTCCAGGCTTCAGACTGTTACTCACAGGAAGTCACTGTTTGAGTGGGTTTACACAGATGGAGACCATTCTTAGTCAACATTCACATAAAAATCAGTCTGGGCTCTTTTAGTTTCTTTTTTTCCTCGCTTCCTTTTCATTGTATGTAGACAGTGGCAGGGCTTCTCTCCTCACCTTTATTTGTTTGCAGGATCTTTGTGAGGTTTAACTTTAACATTTCACAAGTTTCTGTAACTTCACACAGACATGAGTACGCTTGGGAGTGACAGCACTGATGCAGTCTTTTAAGACTATTATCATGTAGAGAGCTGGTTTCACTTTCTTCTGTTTTGTGCTCCCGACTCTGATGACGTGGCAGGACAAAATTCCAGCTGTGGTTACAAGCAGTTATTTGCCTTTTGGTCTCAGTTATGAGGGAGCTCTGTGTTTCTCCTGGTGTGCTTCAGGATGAGTTTCCTAATCATTATTCTGTCCTCTGTCTCCTACTGAGAGCCTCGCTGGACCAGGAGGATAAAAAAAAACAAAAAAAAAACTTCACATGTGTTGCTTCAATGTGTCACAGATGCCTGCAGTCCTCCTCTTACTGCTTCAATATGTGTTTGTGCCATGGTGGAAGACAGATTCAGATCTGGCACTGTACATCAGCAACAAGTTAACGTCCTGCATTCAAGATTTTACTTAAGAATTATCATCAAAGCCAATTAAAAGTTGAAATTCTGATGTCGCTGGTGAAGGTGGAGCTTGTTTTAGTCATTGTATATGTTGTTGAGAATTTTAATCTACATGAATACATCATTATGTTTGTTAATGAATTGGTAATATACTTTTATTTAAAGTCTTTAGCTAGAAATTATGACTCTCATGTTGTATGCTGTAAAAAGTACAACAGTACTCCTGACTCCTATTTAAGTAAAAGCAGCTAAACCTAGAAAAAAAAATAATTAGGGAATATTTTCTGTCTTTTTACAGAAGCTTTAAATGGACTTTTAACTCAAATGTAAAATTCTTTACTTGTTGGGAGGGATGCTGCATGTTTCTTGAAGATGAAACAAGAAAAGTGTCCTTGATATTTTGTATGGCTTACAAAAGTTTGCATTTTCACTAATAATTTTCACTATTTAAAGTCCAATAAATAAAGTCTCTGAAATGTAGTTGAGTAGAATAATAAAGTAGAAGAAAATGAAAAATTGAAAATTGTACTTAAATACGGCACGTGAGTCGGAGTTTGTCACCACTGATTGGTGCTGCAGGAAGACACGTTTATGTACAAAAAAGTTGTTTGAGATGACTTTTGTTTGTCACCTCAGAAGAATCTCAGTCTCTAAAAAAAAAAAAAAGTTTAAAGTGCACTGTAATCCTGAAATCTAAAATCATTCCAGGGGGAAACTCTCATTGGTTCTCAGATTAAGTGATGGTCAACAGGGACTATTTGTCAGAGTTAATATGAAATGCGGCTTCTGTTAATGCTAGAAATGAAACAAAGGAGCGCCTGCGGGTCTCCTGCTTTGTCAATCAGCTCTGCAAAGACTTCTTACTTTCACTTTGATCTGGAACAGTCCATTCGTATTCGAAACCATTGTGCTTGTCTAATTGTTTCTGGGATAAGAAAGAGGAATCCTGCTGCTACATTGAAGATAATAGATAGACAATATACTCTTTGTTTTAAGAAATCTATTGTTTTGTCTTTCTCTTAATTTGAAATTTGATACTTTCAGCTAAATTACTCCTGTTAAATATTCTAAAAAACAAGATTTTTCTGTCATAACAGAGTGCATTACACTTAAAGGAGGCAACTACACAAGTTTCCCTGGACCCGCCTCAGATGTAACTTGCTCTGAAGTTGTAATTAACTACCGTTTTATTGCATCTATTGTTGTAATTGGCATGCGAGACGGAATAATTTCCTCTTTTTTCCCCCGAAAGTTGCAGCTTTTTTTGCCGTTAGCTTGTTGTGGGCTCGCACGTCAACAACGTCCCAAACACACCATTATGAAGCTTTTATGTGTAAGAAAGCAGCAGCTGAGGACGTGTTTTCATGGAGAGATTATCTAAACACCTTCCTGACTTTCCTCAAATAAACAAACTTAAGTTACATAAAGGAAATATTCTCTTTTTCCTGTGCTCCGACAGCTACTTACACTGATTTTTCTACTTATCCCACACTTTTAGAAATGTATTACATTTTTGTCCATTTCTTTCTGCCTCTGCCAGTTCCCCTCCCTTTTTGATCCCAGTCCACTGGTATCATCAGCTTCCTCATTTACAGCTTGAAGGCGATCCTGACACCCGGGACGTCATGTGAAACCATGAAGGACAGGAGGCAATAAGCCGGAGAATAGCAGCAATCTTCAGAAAAGTTCTCCATTCACTCGCACTGCCGTGGTTCTCTGTGCTCTTATCCAGCCTTGAAGATAAAGAGAAAAAAAAAAATCAATACAGAAACACAGTGTTAGATAAAAGCAGAGAGGGGGAGGGGGGGTGGGAGAGCCAGGTTGGGCGTAGTGAATTAAAGTGATCAGAAATTTCCCAGCCACTCAGCCCTCAGTCTACATAACAGCCCTGTCTTGGTGCTGTCTATCACTCTCCGCTCTCTGTTCAATCCCTCTTTGTTCACTTTTGATTTCTTTTTGGTCTATTCCCCGTTTGCTTTGTGTTTTGGGATGAAGGACCCGCTCCCATTCAGCTGCAATAAGTGCTGAGTGAAGGTTTTGGATATTGCAAGGGGAGCCGGTCTGATCAGCTTTGACAATTGCTGGCCTCTCCGGAGGGACATGAGGATGGACTGCATTGATCAGTCTCTTGTTTTTAGCCGTGCCAGCAGCAGAGTTCTTGGGATGGCAGTGTCTGTCGGACAGTTCGCCACTTTGGTCCAGGCTGAAATATCTCAACAAATATCGGATGGATTGCTTCAGCAGAGTCATTAGGATTTGACGATCCTCTGACTTTTCCCCTAGAACGTCAAGTGCTATCACGAGGTTGACATTTGTGGTTTTGAGTGAACTATTAAACTATTAAATGGATTGCCATGAAATTTGGTGCAGACGTTCACATTTCCCCCAGGATCAGTTGAAACTTTGCGTCAGGGCCATCAAATTTTCCAAAATTTTAATTTGTTCAATGGTTTGTCACCAAATACTTGCAACACTAACTACATTTCCACCAGCCCACTTTGTGTTTAGTGCTAAATAGTAAATGTAAGCACGCCACCATAGACTCTATAAAAAAACACGGACATTCTCTGTGATGTCACCACTGTGAAGCTCAGTGTGGTCGGCATCTTGGCAATGCCCGACTCCACCTACGCCAATGGTACAAAATGGTACGCACCATTCTCGAACAAAGTTAATTTTCTCCTCTTTTGTCTGTCTGAATGTCAAAATGTTTGGAAGATATGTGGCTTTAGAAAAATGGGTCCAATGTTTACTTTGGTTTCTCTGTGGCAAAGTAAATCAGTCATAATCTGTGCTCATGTTCGGTTCTCCCATTAGAATGAATAGACTCAGGACCTGCCGCTAGTCTCCGAAAGGGGCGGGGCAGTGACAAAACCCACGTGACACAGATACAGGAAATAACTCCCCAGTGAACTGTCTCGGTTTCTGAACTGTCTCTGCTCCCGGCTAATACAAAAATGGCCTTAGTGGTGGAGCACAGACACCTTGGACTTCTTGCATGGAAAATTCTCCAAAAGGCACCAACACCACAAACATGGCAGCTGAGAGGTCAAGTTCAGCCACTGGAATTAGCACGCGGCTAGCTCCTGCTCAAAGCGCCCACAATTCTACATAACTTTGAGCCTTAATATAATTTAAACAGCTGATTTATATAGAGTAGAGTTGTCATTTACGAGGGAATATGCTATAAAGAACCAGAACCGTTTTTTGTTCCAGGCTGTAAATATGTTTATTTCTGCTGTCAAGTGTGGATTTGATAATCTGGTAATGTACCTCTCTCGCTCCCAAATGTTTTCAATATAATGAAATATTTCAGGACACAAAATAAATTTGTATTCCAGTGAGTTCACTTTACTTCCGTTTAACAAATCTATGGCTGATTTGAATTTTCTGTCTGAAATTTAATTCCTGATGCATTTTAAATGAGCTTAAATAATTATGTATCTATAATTAGTAATTTTTTTTAATCCATAAAAGAAGGCATTAATTCTGAAATAATCACATCTTAACATGAGCATGTTGTTACCGCCATTGTCAGCATATTATCATGCTCATATTAGCATTTAGCTCAAAGCACCCCTGTGCCTATATAAGTACAGCTTCAGAGAGCTGCTAGCTTGATACTATAATCTTGTTTTACCTTGTTTCTTTTAAAACATATGTCCACTCTCTTTCTTCTCGCCCTGGTAGCTCACGTCTCTCAGCTCCTCGGGTACCAGATCACATCGACATCTGATGAGCTGCAGCACGCGATGCTCTGCAGGACGTATTTCAAGATGAGTTGAGGTCGTATTTCACCGTTTCAGGGCTGAGGCGCTGTCATGTATTAATTAAAATCCAAATACCCTGTATTGATTGTGTTATCAGGCTAGTGCAGCCAGGGCCAGGTGTATTGATCCGGCCTGTGATTTATGATCATTTTCAAAGGAAAATCCTTTTGTGTGATTATATGAGGAAATAGCCTGAGTGAGTGTAATTCTTTTAGATCTATTCTGTAGCGCGGTAGAGGTGGTCAGAGGCTAAACAGACTGCCACCATGAAGCTCCCACAGGAGAGGTATTTTCAACTAAAAAATAGTTATGATCCAGTTGGTTTCATTGAAAAATAAATCAAATGAATGCTCCACAGACCCATATGTTACAAACCGAGGCTGCAGCCTGTGGCTTTCAACTTTTAATCTTGGCAATAAAATATCCCTCACTTAGGATTTGACTTAACTTCCCGAAACATACAGTACTTCAATGGATCAGCTCATCCAAATCTAGCAAAGAAAAACTTATTTTCTCACTCATCTTGCCCCCCGGCCATGAGACTACATAGCTGTATATCCATCAGAGCAGCTTCAAGTGGCAACTGTAGAGTTCCTTTCCGTAAAACAGCCTTTGCTCAGGCAACTTTTTCTGTGAAAGGAGCAAAGTCCTGGAACTTGCTACCTGACCACTTGAAATTTGCTGCAAACTTTCAAGAGAGCTACCAAATCCTGGTTAATTCAACATGCACACATGCCTAACTTCATCCTAATTTTATTTTAATTTTAATGCTTGAAATCTTTTAATGCTCCATGCTCTTAAATGTCTGCTGTAATGTACCTTGTTATACTCACTATACTCTTATTTCACTGCTTTACTTTTTAACTCTTCATAAAAGCCCTTCTAGGGACAAGTGTCCGCTTTAAACACTATGATACCTGCATCATACAGCTGTTTCCAGTCTGTCTATGTATACTGTATCTGTCCCTACCAAATAAACCATAAATAGATATATTTAAAGTCTAACGGCAACAGTTTTATAAAATGTAGCCTACAGTAACTGCACACGGCACTACAGTATGAAAGGAATAGGAAATGACTGTGGTTGTACCTTTAAAAAGCTTGTAGGTTGATGGGACACAATGTCGCCGGATGCACACATGCCACCCACACATTCTGCCCCCAGCACACCACATTCTTCACTGGCACTGGATGTAAACTGTGTTCTGTATATGAACATATTTTCTATGGATACTGGGTTCGATCAAAGCATTGGAAAATGACATATGAAGACTCCAAGGTGTCTTGTCAATAAACCCCAAAAGTGCCGAATGAGACTGAAACATGTGACTTTATTGTGGTTTTGCTAATAATTGCTGCCAAAAAGCAAAGTTGGCAGTAGCAAGACATCCTCTCAGGAGCCAGACAGCAAGGCAAGCAGGTCTCAGGACTTGTTTCTTGGTTAGTTGTGAACCTCGCTGTGGATGTGTCATTACAACTATGCTTTGGCCTGTTACTTCCTCTTCAGCATTACACAATATCATATCCGTTTCAGCCCGATGAAACATTCTGGAAATATTGTCGCTGTATTATTCATCATTTTATACACATTTCCCCTCAACTCAACCTGACATATTTGTTATCTTTGGAAACTGGAAACTAGAATTTAAAATAAGTTTCATGGTGTTTGAATATTGTTTGGCTGCAAAAATGAGTTTGTGCTGGCAGGTCAGTGAGGCTGAAGAGCATAAAATACCTGAACTGACTCTTTCAATACAAAATCTTCGCCACACACTGTTTCCCTCACATGTCATGCAGATATTGACCAAACGGACGTCCAATGCTGGAAATGTTTTTTCCTCTTACTCAGTGAATACCTCAGTATGAAGTGTTAGGACTCGGAGTGTCACAGCCTTCACCAGAACTCGTGTCAGGTCTTTCAGGCTGACGTATCTCTGCACAGCTTTGCATTTGTCTCGTATAGCTGAATGCTGTCGGTCTCGGCGGCGGGTCAGGCGCCGTTAGCTTGTCATATCTCCATCTGACGCCTCACAGCAGCTCTCACATTCCTCAGCTGTATCAGCTCCTGCATTCAGCTGCTCGTAAATCACAGACGATACACTGTATCTTCACACGGATTGGAAACTGCTCTTCTCAATTCTGCAGACTCAATTTTCAGTCTTATGTGGACAAGATAATCAATTCTTGGTGACAATCTCTCGCTCACAAAATGACTCACACATGCAGTTTGACATAGTGGAACTTAAACTAAATAAATGTTTAACTGTAAATAAGTTGATAGACTGACTATTGAAGGGTGTTTGATGCTTTTTAGCCTGTTATCACATGTGCTGGTCTTCAGTTAGAGTGTTAAATTAAAAATATTATTTTTAATTAAATGAATGACTAAGTGAAGTTTGGCATACAATTACCATTTATTTGCTTGTATGTTATTTGTGTTACAGCAGCCCAGTGAACACCTGTATGGTCTAATGCAGTAATGACTGTAAATTTGTGAGGCTAAAGTTTCAGTTTTACTTTTTTTTTTGAGACTGATGATTGATGTCGAGTGGGTGGTCGAAATAACGAACAAATAACATGCAATTTAATGCACGACTGGACAAATAAAAAGGAAACATTTAATCTTATAATAAGTTCTTTAGCTACGACTGAATTCATGTTGTCTGTATTTTAGGAGATGTGGGGAATTTAAAAACTTGTTACGATATCGGAATTTCAATTTGAAGTGGAAACCAGGACTCAAAATATTAACAGGATGATCATTATTCCAACAATATATTATATTTTCAAATTTGGGCATCCTGTTTTATTACATTAGTTCATGTATGTCATTTAAGAGTGTAGTTTAAACACAATAGTCACATATTTAATTTATACAATAAAATTAATGTTTAATAATATATGTATATGCATGTATATTGTAAAATAGTTATATATCAGCTTATGTGCATGCTTTGCACATCTATGGTTGCATTTCTGCGACATTTACATGCAAATAAGACACTGAGTCACCTTTTAAAGCTAAAAAATAAAAGCTTCAATAATATAACTGGAGGGATATTTAGTCATTTTTCCCAGCCAAACCAGGGAAAACAAAAATAAACAAAAAAAAGGAAGAAAGGAACAAAACCCAACCAAACTGTTATCTGTAAAAGCCTCCATATTTCTAAAAACCTGTCTGTGGTCCTCCTTATATTGAAATCTGGTGCAACGACTCAGCTAACTGCCTCAAAATGAACAAACAGAGAGTTGAACCAACATGTTGAAACTCTGTTGACAAAAGTTAAACAGTTTAAGCTTCACCGTGGTAGTACTTGTTTCATGTTATTGAGTACAACTGCTGTACAGTATGCCTTTTTTTCTAGTACGACTATGTTCTTAGGCTACATTTAATGTCACTTAACCCATCATTCATTTACTTCCTGCAGCACTTTAATACAAGAGTTGCCAGGATCAATCGATCAGTTGATTGAAAGAAAATGAGTTGGGAACTGTTCTGATAAGTGATTATTGTTTCAGTTATTTTTAAAGCAGAAAATGTCAAACATTTGCTGGTTCCAGTGAGGATTTGCTGCTTTTCTTTGTCATTTTTAATAGTGAATGAAGAGTCTTTGGGTTTTGGACTGTTGTTTGGACAGAAGAAGCAACTTGAAGACGTCACTTTGGGCTCTGAGAAATTGTGATGAAATTTTTTTTAAAAACCATTTTTATTACATTTTATAGACTAAACGACTAATTGATTAATCATAAAAATAACCGGCAGATGAATCGATAATGAGAATAATTATAGTGGCAGTTTGATACCATGAAAAGTTGCATTTCGAGTCATTTATTATTGAATGTGATTTATTGAACTTGAATTGGCAAACATACTAAACAACACAAATTGATACATTTATTCCTCCAACAGATGCACACAATAATCCGAGTGGTGCTTCAGGCTGTGAGTGCAGTCTGCGTCGGTGTGGGCCAAGTTAGAATCTGGAAGAGATCATTGTCAAGTGGTTGCTGGTTTGATTTTGTGTGCGGACGCTGGTTACAAAGAATCAATATCGAATCAAGGAGGGTTGAGTTTCAAGATAAGCGCCTCTTGGCCACTCTGGCTATTCATCATAAGTCTGTAGAAACCTGATAGGTCCAAAGAAATTATATTCCAGCAGGAGCGGGGCCTCCTTATCTCTCCATAGCAGGGGAATAGGAGACATGCCGATCAATACCAGGCTGTTGTGTAGTACTTGCAATTATCAACAGCTGATTCTGTCCTCCCCCAGCTGCATCTTTTAATACCAAATAATTATAAGTTTTGGGACAATGCCTGCTGAAAAGGGATTACAGCTTTGGTGAAGTATGCTTCATTCTTTTCTGCAGCTTTAAAACATTCAATAAACAGATTATTTTATACTTATACTCTGATTTTGGCTCCATTTTGATCTTGAAATGATAGATGTAGTGACAAATAAGAGTATTCATTGAAATCTCTGACCTGTGGTTGGTGCCTGTTTGTCGACCAACCACCAAAAAAAAAAAAGTGAAGGTCTAGTATTGTTTTCTCTCAACAGCCTCCTCTCCTTAAACTTAGTTCAGGTGGGTTTACCCTCCACACAACCCTGATGTTCACTCAAAGCAAGAAGATTTTCTTTTCCAACATTCAGTCTACAATGGCGCCAAATTGTGGGAGGTCGTAACAAATGAAGCAAGGGCTCCAACACCTCCTGTGGTATCCTGGCAGTAGCCTATCGCAGTCGGCTGAAGGGCATCTAATGATGGACCGGAGGCGGAGGCAACTAGGAGACCGCCGGTGCCTCGGACAACCAGGGAGTCTCACTTCCGACAACCACAGCTTCAGCTCGGATCTATCTGCGACCTGAGCGATATTTTTACCCGCACAGTTTCACGTTATGTATATTTAATCCACCGATATCTGGTCTTTCACGCAAGAATTACCTCCTGTAACGCGTCGGATCTGGACTTTACGCAGCTTTAGTGGACTCTAGCCTATCCTCCAGTGGAAGGATACCTGCCCCTGCTAGTGTTGCTCCGCTGTTTTAAGTGTGTGTGAGGCGACTGATTCAACCGGGACATCCATCTCTCCACAGCCTGAGAGGCCAACTCATCCAGAAGCTCCGAGTGGAAACAAGTCAACCCAAACAACAGCATTTGGCCACAAAGTTGACCCAAGACTCCAAAACGCTCGAGACACTCGGAGGAGTTCAGGTCGGACACGATGGAGCTGCTCACATTCGTGCGTAAAAGCAGCCGCACACCGGACAGGAAGTGAACTAACTATTATTAACCCCCATCCCTCATTTCCATATGTAGCGTGATTTGGCTGGACCGCAGCCAATCACCCACCGAAGGGCAGCAAGAGTCGTAGAAGCATTATCCTTCCTCCATCACAATTACACTGACATGCGCAATCTGCACACGGGCATCGACGCCAGCCGCCGTTCGCTTATTTCACCGACCCCGCTCTCTCTGAAGGGTCCCATTCGCTGCTTGTAGATGAGTCGGCGAAAGGCAGCAGCAGCGAGTCGCAGTGAGAAAGATCAACATGTCCCGCCGCAAGCAAGCCAAACCGCAGCACCTCAAGACAGACGAAGAAGCGACGCGGACCGGACTCCTCCGCGACAATGGTAGGTGTCCGGGAGGATTGAAACGACTTTTACTGGGTTTACTTCAGCTGCTGAAACTGAAACAGAATAAAAACCCTATAATTTAAGAACAGCTCCATTTAAAGGCTTTAATTGCAAAGAACGTGTTTAAGTACAGAAATGTGACAAAATTCACAGTGATGGTAAAAAAAAAAAAAAAAAGGTGTTGAAACTCTTGCTTCGCAAATTAAACTGGCGACTCAGTGGTTCAGATTGGTTTACTTTCCGTTTCTGCCCTGCGTCATGTTTGTTTATTTTTTTCCAACGTTATTTAGTTTTCCGTTTTGAAGTCTGCCAAATGAAACCTTGTTATTCTAAAAAAGTCCTTTTAAACAAAGTTACCTATCTGGTAATGTTTTTACAATCAGACACTGATCTGTTTTAACTGATATGTTGACACAGTGCGGAATACAAAACGATGGAACATCTCATGAACGAAACCAAATCAAAACTATTTTCATGTTTTGTTTCATTTATGTTTAACAGTTTAGAAGAAAAGGGGACCTGTTCTCTGGCTCCAGAATAAACCCATGGCGTTATTTCTGCAGATAATGTTTGAGGTTATTCTGTGTTTGGTTCGAGGCCTTCCTGTCAACTAGTAAAACTTTACACCAAAATAATCTGAAAAGTAAACGTGGCCTTAACAGAATTTGTATGATAATAAATGTGTATCAACATGTAGGCCCATTGGAACTCCTTGATTTTACTGTTATGCATAATTAACATGTCCTATATATTTTCTGTGCAAATTATTTCATAAATAACATGAAGAACCAAATGGATCTCAGTGTCTACTTCCATAATCTACTCATATAGCAAAAACGTTTTGCCACTTTATAAAATAATTATTGAAAAATTATACAAATCATTTGTAACAAGATCTGACTTCATCATATTGCCAACCTGTTATGATACACCACAAGCCTAACATAATTTCTAATATTTTAATATTTCATTAAACAATTAAATTGTCTCCTCATGTACGTGCGGGAAAGCCTGGACGTTATTTGAATGTTTTAATCAACACTGACAGCGAAACACCAACTCATATTTTAACCATAAATTAACCTTTAAACTATCGGATGTGTTCCTCCAAAATTGGCTGAATTTTAAATTGAATTTTACCTGCACTCTCTAAATTTGACGCTTTTTAAAAAACTATTTGATCCTACCAGACCCAAAGTGACAGTTCATACATCTAAAGCAATCTAAATTAATCTAATGTAATATGTTTCATTTCACTTGTGTGTGCTTATTTTCTTCTATCAATATCGACTTTGTTCACACCAGCCTCTGTTGATTTCTCAAAAGGCCTGCATAAGTCCAAGTTAATTTAACGCATTGAGTCAAATCACCATCGTCAAAGTCACTTTATTATTATTTGGGGCTGTGAAAAGTCGAGTGTGGATGAGGCCCTCCCACAGCCCTGCAGCCAGGCGGTGGGTGGGAGGGCTCCGCCACTCTGAGATGGGCTTTGATTGAGCCTGCTGACTTAACCTTTGTCAGTCTCACCCTGCGAGGGGCAAGTGCTCCATGTCTGGATCATAATACAATTAGTACATGTGAACCATTGACCTCTGCGGCCCAGAGGTCACACAGAGAGGTGAAGAGGCAACGCTGACCTGAGAGTCTGTTTGCTGTTCAGCTGTGGCTTCATGATTTAAATTTTTTTTCTCTCTCTTCTCATGGCCAAACTACACAGCAAGAAACACAGACATAAATCTGTTTTCTGCTCCTAACAATATGGATTGAGTGTGAGTGACATTTTAAAATAAATCCCTATCAGCGTTATTATAACTGGAAATATATTCGCAGCTTTAAATCAAAGCGGATTTTTTTTTCTTTGTTTTTTCTGGATGTAAGTCTTACAAAGTGCAGACAGAATCCTGAGCGAAAACAGTGAAAGTGTTTTCGCGCCTGTGTTTGCTGAATCGCCCTGGTGATCTTCAGACCACCCACTTGGTGGGCCCACCGACTCTGACTATTTACCGACGAGTTTGACTTTTTAAGTGGATTTCACTCACTCAGCTGTGGTAACACTTGTCTTTTCTAAACTGAAAAAAAGGTTAAAATCAGTTTTTATTATGTCAGACGTGAGATAGTTGGAAGCCTGTAATGTATCAACCAACTTGCTAATACAGAGATTGCTGTGTGTTTGCATGGGGATTTGTTGAGTGTGCTGGTTGTAATTGTAAATACACCAGACATCTCAGTGTGTGTTTAGCTCGAGCACACTGGGACTTATTCTTTAAGGTGGTGAAACATAGTGATAATTGGAATCTTTTGACTGCACTTGGAAACACGAACACACACACACGCACACACATATTCGTGTTAGATTCAGCATAAACACATTTAAATTGCATATTGTCCACATTTAGGTGCAGCACATATGTTGTCGGCCACACACACACGCACGCATGCACGCACACATACACACACACATTTGTGTTAGAAAGAAACTAATTTTCCATAAACAAAGTAAAATATTGTCAAATTGCAAACAAAAATATTGAATTAAAAAATCTTAATTGCATAATGATACTTAAACTTGGTGCGATTTTTCTACTTTTGGTCCTTATTAAATTGTTAATCCTAAATTGGTGTATAGGGAAGCCTGGGTGTGTAACAATAATTCACTATTGATTCTGCAAATCTTTCCATCTGGTATTGCTGTGTCTTTCCTAATGGAGCAAAGCCTGAACAGATGTAACAGTGATTCTAAAGTGTAAAATCCTTTTCTCAAAGAATGACACATATCAGCTGCTGAAAGAGGGGGAAAAAAAGAAACTAAGCTGTCAAACAGAAGGAAAAAGGAGATATATTGAAGGTGTGATGATTTATTGTACAGATCATTTGCTTAGAAAGGTAACACAGAAATGATAATCCCACACAAGTTAGGAATAAGAACAATAAATGTTAATCACATTAAGATACAGTATTCTGGGTCTTTCATTGGTTTCCTCTGCTTTTATTTATTTAGAGCTCGATTGCACATAAAAGTGGAAAACTTTGCACGTATCATTTACCTGTAATAGAAACAACATTATGCAGTCTATTGAATCTGTGATATTACAGATTGAGGTCTATCATTAAAGTGAACGCACAATCGATAGCCTGGTGAGTTGACGCACAATTACAGCTCTTGTTCTTGTAAAAACAGGAAAACACAATTAAGTTTATCAGAGTCTGAGCATGATCAGTGTTACCTTAATAATAATGAATGTATGAAGTGTCTCAAATTGCTTGGGGTATCAAATGGCTGCGATTTACTGCATAAAAACACACCTCAGTTAAATTAGTTGCTGCCAGCTGACTTTACACTGTCGGACTAAACTTCAGGTTTTTGAACAAAATGTAGTTTTTTGGCATAGAGATTAGACACATCACTGAAAAAAAAAATCAATACACTGTATGGAATTTCATTATCTGTCTGAGTGCACAATTGAGAGGTCAGATAGCTTCATTGAACGTTATTGATTTCTTTGGAAAGATTATTAACATCTGAAAACAGCAGTGTCAGTTTAACAACCTCTGTCAAACACTTTAAATGTATCATTATTATTATTATTATTATGTTGAATTTTAAGATTGAAAGTGGTTTCACAAAATAACAATTTACACAACTGCTCGTGCAATTTTAACAGCTGTAGACATTTAGTTTTTTGGGAAAACTTAAGGTTTTCTATAATCTAATTTCAGATATAAATAGAGAGAAATAAGTGGCTATTATTTGCTTCTAAAACTTTCCTGTATTCTCTTTCAGTTTCCTCTTAAGTAGCTTATATATATATTCTTTTCACGCTGCATGGTCATGATACATATATGCACAGTACATACTCTGTATTGGGTGAAATAGGCCTACAGCTTTCTAAAATGCTATGTTACATCTGTTTCTAGATGTGTTTAGCATCATTTTCCTTGTAATTCAGCTTGATTTTTGTGTTTTCTTTGGACACTTTGGCATCTGTTGTGAACTTTTATGTTCAGTGGGTTTGAGCAATGCTTGTCCTCACAATATGAGTTCAGAAAAATGGCCTCACTGCCGTGTTTGGCAGTATTAACTACAGTGTAATAAAAGAAAATGTGTGAAAGATCAGGACAATAAATAATCAAGTTTATGTTCTTAATCTGTCTTTTTTGTCATGCTTTCAGGAATCGTGGAGGGCACGCAGAGGGAGGAGACCAGTGGAGGCGGCCACAGCAGTGAGGAAACACACATCTGTGACAAATGCTGTGCTGAGTTCTTCACTTGGACTGAACTGAGTGAACATCAGAAAGTCTGCACCGAGAATCCCTTGGTGCTGATAGTGAAGGACAATGAGGGGATGTCAGTTCCTCAGGAATCTCCTATCGGACCCTCTCCGGTCCCCAGTGTGGCATCCAGCGACTCGTCTGCCGCAGAATCCACGGACGCTGGCTTTGAGCTGGGGGAGACGCTGGTGAATGACAACGACAGTCTGGATAATTTACAGGAAGTCACTGAGCGGGATGAAGCCATGGAGCTTGAGCATCGCCCACTGGATAAACAAACCACAAACCCCAGCCCACAGCCTCTAGATGCAGCTGAGTCCTCTTCCGTTGCAGGCAGCTACAGCATGCCGAGTACAAATGTGACGCTGGAGATCCTTCACAGCACCAGGGTGGCTGTTGCCCAGTTTTCCCAGGGGATCAATAGCTGTGACACAGGAGGGAAGTCGGCTTCTGCAGCCATCCCGGTGATCCTGGAGCACCTGCTGGCTCTGCAGCAACAACAGGTCCACCAGCTGCAGCTTATTGAGCAGATTTGCAGCCAGGTAGCGGTCATGAATAGACAACCAACACAGGCAGCATTAAACCCAGTCTCCAGATCTCTGTCTCTGGCACCTAACCCATTCCCTTCTCAAGGAATCATCCCTCCTCCCATCCTGCCACTGTCAGGGACGATGCCCTCGACCATCAATGGACAGGCTGCTGTCTCTTTGTCTTCTGTGCTCGAGAAGTCAAGCAGTCCCCCCTCACAAACTGTTTGTGGGCAGTCCACCTTTAGAGATGTAACATGTACCTCAGCTTCCTCAGAAAATTCAGCCCCATCTCTCTCTAGCTGCAGCAGCAGCATCTCCACATTGCTGCCTCCTTACACAGGCTCACACACCAGCAGCATTAGCTGTACTCAGACACTGAGCTCCTCCAGCCCGCTCTCCCTGGGGCAGAGCTGCCTCCTCAGCTCATCCTCCAGCTTGCCATTTCTACCTCAGAGCCCCCCCAGCAGCGTCATTTTCCCCAATCCCTTGGCTAGCATCGCTGCCACAGCTAATGCACTTGACCCTCTTGCAGCCCTGATGAAGCACAGGAAAGGGAAACTGCCTAACGTGTCTTTGTTCGAAACCAAGCCGAGCCCAGAGGAACCCTTCTTCAAGCATAAATGCAGGTTCTGTGCCAAAGTGTTTGGCAGTGACAGTGCTCTGCAGATACACCTGCGCTCCCATACAGGAGAGCGGCCCTTCAAATGCAACATCTGTGGCAATCGCTTCTCCACAAAAGGGAACTTAAAGGTGCACTTCCAGAGGCATAAAGAGAAGTATCCTCATGTTCAGATGAACCCCTACCCGGTGCCAGAATATCTAGACAATGTGCCAACAAGTTCCGGGATTCCCTACGGAATGTCCATCCCTCCTGAAAAACCTGTCTCCTCATGGCTGGATAGCAAACCTGTTGTATCAACTCTGCCAGCCACTATGGGTCTTCCGCTTTCCTCCACTATTACCAGTATCGGAGGCTCAAATGACCCTGTAAGTGTAACATCATCTGTTAAATCTCCCTACCAGCCAGCTCCTTTTGAATGTCTATCTTTGTCACCTAACCACAGAGGCAGTGAGGCCCGTTTCTCTCCTGTTTCAGTCTCGCCGCAGTCTAACCGTGAGACAGAAGCATCAAATATACTGAAAACCGAGGGGGTACACCTGCCCCAAAACTGCTCCCTTAGACTGAGAGCCAACCCAGTAACAGAAGCGCCCAGCAGTGCATTCCCATCTCTGGCCACCACACCTGAACCCATCAACTCAGCATCCCCCATCTCTACCTCTCCAGCTCTCTCACTCAACTCGGACGAAACTAAACTCCAAACCGGTGGCCTCCTGGACTCTATGCAAGCATCTGAAACCTCAAAGCTTCAGCAGCTGGTGGAGAACATTGACAAAAAGATTACAGACCCCAACCAGTGCGTCCTCTGTCACCGCGTCCTCAGCTGTCAGAGTGCGCTAAAAATGCACTACCGCATTCACACTGGTGAGAGGCCCTATAAATGTAAAGTGTGTGGCAGGGCTTTCACCACCAAAGGCAACCTAAAGGCTCACATTGGCGTTCACAGAGAGAACCCCCCTGTTCAAGTGCAACACTCATGTCCCATTTGCCAGAAGAAGTTCACCAACGCTGTTGTCCTCCAGCAGCACATCCGTATGCACATGGTTGGCCAGATTCCAGACTCAACCCTAGTGGACGGGCTGCAGGAGATGGACAGCGATATCTCTGTCAATGAGAGGAACTTTGACAGTTTCAGCAGCAACAGTAATGACATTGATGATATTTCAATGGAGGATGAGGAAGAGGACGAGGAAGTAGAAAACATGGAGGAAGGTGTAAATCCATCTAAACCCTCGACCTATGATTGTAATTCTCCTCTCAAGTCCTCCGCCATCGTTTCAAGTATAGCTGCTCTGGAGAACCAAATGAGGATGATTGACTCTACTGTAAGCCTAAACCACTCCTTGGGTGTAAAATCCCTAACGAACGGCTTTAACGGCAGCAGCCAACTCAATGTGAAGTGCTCTTTATCAGAGGAAAAGGTGGTGAACTGCAGCACAAACAGCCCAAATGTGTCAGAATCCTCCTGTTCACCTCCTGTGTCAGCGTCTCCTTTTCAAAGCAGCTCAGAAGGCATGACGATCAAATCGCCAGCAGTGAGCAACAACAGGCCAGAACCCCAAGAGCCTTTGGCAGCCTCGGTGAAGAGAGAGCAATCTGAGTCTCCTACCTCTGCATCAGCAGCTGCAGTGGCCCAAGAGGCGAGAGGAACACAGGCCAACAAGCTGTGTGTGAAAGAGGAGACCCTTTATAGTACATCATTCCAGCTGAGCAGAGAAAGAGGTACATTTGACATGTGTTAACTTAACCTACTGAAGCTCAATGTGCTGTTCAAATCGTTTTCTTTTTAGGATGTCTCTAAAATCTTTTAAAAGTTTGTTACAGTTTAATGGTGGAAAAATTAACCTCTGCACTTTCCTTTCAGCTGCAGGTCAAAACATTCACAGCCTGACCACCAGCACGTCATCAGGCCTGGTAAAAACTGAGGTGAACGGTCACAATCAAGTAAGCAACCCGTCCGAAGGGCAGCACCCTCCATTCAGCGTCCACATCCCTCCGACTTATGCATCAGTCGGCAGCCCGGGGATGACCTCCCTGCTCGGCCCCGCCCCTCCTCGCCGGACACCAAAGCAGCACAACTGCAACGTCTGTGGGAAGAACTTCTCGTCGGCCAGCGCCCTGCAGATCCACGAGCGCACACACACCGGAGAGAAACCGTTTGTCTGCTCCATCTGCGGCAGAGCGTTCACCACGAAAGGCAATCTGAAGGTAGATTGAGGATGTTTTTCTCTGTTGTGCTCTCTGGATCCAAGCTGGTAGCTTTGGTGGCAAATACTGCCTTTTGTGAAATATTAGATTTTGTGATAAGATGATGGAGGGTCCTCAACAATGACAGCAAAAAAAATGAATTATCAATTTTAAAATTACAATTTTGTTTCAATTTTTGTTTCCACTACAAAATGGAATGGGTCCAACTCTGCGTTGTGTTGTATAGTGGATAAAAGAGCGCTTCGTATTTTTTTATTCACCCCATTGCAGAAACAAAACATGTAAATGTGCTCTGTGCTTTCCAAGGGATAAGTCCAGAACAAAAAGAGAAAGTAAAGCCAGTTTGTACATTTAAACGGTTTTTAAACTTCCTGTTAAAAGACAGACCATTCAGCTTTTAACAAAAAGTGTACAAACCCTACATTACAGCATATTTATTCTCATAAGACTTAAGAAAAGTAGGAACACCAGACGGATTAACATGCACCTTTCAAAATAAAAGACTGTGCCAAAACCATGTAAGATTCAACAGGAATGGCCTCTTCATAATTAATCACCACATCACCACCATTTTTTTCTTAGATTAGTCGGCTGATTATTTTCTCTATAAAGCAATTAATTGTTTTGTCAAAGAAATGTCCAAAAATTGTGAAAAATGTCAGTGACAGTTTGCCAAAGTTCAAAGTGACGTCCACAAATTGCTTGTTTTGTCCAACCAACAGGTGAAAACCCAAAAACATTTCATATATGACAAAGAAAATCAGCAAATCTTCACATTTGACAAGCTGGAACCAAAAATATATTTGTCATTTTTTTCTTTAAGCTTTGACA
Organism: Hollardia meadi; assembly: GCA_037974645.1. Taxonomy (NCBI): domain Eukaryota; kingdom Metazoa; phylum Chordata; class Actinopteri; order Tetraodontiformes; family Triacanthodidae; genus Hollardia; species Hollardia meadi. The sequence continues at coordinate 46,217 of JBBPCS010000498.1, read as the reverse complement.
CAATTAATCGATGATCAAAAATTGTTGCTGATTAATTTTCGTTTCATTGACAAATCTATGAATCAACTAATCGTTTCAGCTTGAACTCAGTTTTGCCATTCAAAAACCCATACTACACAGATCACAGATATCCATGTAATGTCTTTCCAAGTTCAAAAATATTTCCCATTCTGTTTAAATGATTTAGCATCTTTCACTATAAATATTTAAGTACCAACTCTTTATCTGTGGGGGGCCTGATATTTACTGTCTATGTTTGCATTTTGAAATAAAAGCATCCACCAAATCAATAATCTTACATGTCGTTTTCAGGTCCATATGGGAACTCACATGTGGAACAACGCACCAGCCAGGAGAGGCCGGCGGCTGTCCGTAGAGAACCCCATGGCCCTGCTGGGTGGAGAAGCCGCGAAGTTTGGAGAGATGTTTCAGAAGGATCTGGCAGCTCGAGCGATGAATGTAGACGCTGGATTTTGGAACCGCTACGCAACAGCTATCGCCAACAGCCTGGCCACAAAGAACAACGAGATCTCAGTGATTCAGAACAGAGGCATCTCTCAGCTTCACCCTCTGACTGCAGGCATGGACAGAGTGAGCTCCGCAGGAAGTCCAATAACCAAGACAGGCATGGACCTGGGAAATAATAGGCATTTTTCCATGCTGATTGATGACAGTAAAGAAATTGGAATCAATTGAAAAAAAAGCTGAATGGTGACTTGATACTTATGCAATCTATTATGGACATTAAAATATTTGTAAAACACTTTGTTCTTATGTATTATATATAGACTTAAAAAGAACTTTTTATCAATTGACAGAGAATAGTAGGGTATTCATGTTTTGCTATTTTACTTTGCCGTCATTTGTGAATGTTTTTTTTCTATACATTAAATAAGTTGTTTTATTTGTACCTGAGAATCCCGGCAGTGCTTAGAAGCTGAAGAAGGGATCACATGTTCAAATCAATAATGCAAAGACTCTGCTATCTCCTCCGGACAGCTGCCAATGCTAGTAGCTGGTGCAAAGCACAAAACATGCTCATGATTACCCACAATTACGAGTTGCAATGAGCTATTGTCAATGTTATGGTGAGAAATTGTCATAAGCAGCAGTTGGACTGAATAAAAACTAGAACAAACAGTCTGTGTCTTCAGTTCACTATTTCTCTCTTGGACATCGGATAAAAGCTTACTACTTTGCAAACATTAGCTCTCTTGACCTTCTGCATCTGAAAACAACAACTTCAGATACAGATTGTGCACTCACAAACAAAATGTGTTTGTCAATGTGTTTCTGTATCTTCATCTTATATGCTCTTGTTGTAGGCCTGCAACCAAACCATACCCTTCTCAAACTGCAGTATATCCTAAAAACTGTATTTTAGATACAACAACAATAATATAGTAATAATCTACATTAGTTATTTTTTGGTGCCTTTCAGTTTCTATTTACAATAATCTATTTCCAAACTTTATGATGCATGCATGCACGTCCTGCAGTCTATTTCCACTGAGAGGATGAATCTAGGCAGGTAATTTTCAAATTTTCAAATTATTTTGGGAGATGCGTGCCCATTAAAAAGTCATTATGTGGATTTATCTGGAATATTATCCATTACTTATAGAAAAATAGACATAGTGCTCAGCTTTAGACTTGTTTATAAGAAAATGGGCGGGTTTAGGGAAGACGATAAACTATTATATATGTATATGTATATATGAAAAAAAGTCACAGTATTTAGGCCTATCAGCGAATATCTGTTCTAAATTCAGTTTAATAGAAGACAGTTTGTTTCTCATTTGCAAAAATATAACTCATATACTCTTAATACAATGCTTTACAGTCTCGTTTTATCATAAACTAAAAGTTTTGTTTGATCGCACAGTGATAATGATGATAAATCGGATGTTGCCTTCTGGGACTCCTGGAAAGCGCACTCTCCATTTTGTTATATTGACATTCTGTGTTTATTTGCGTAGTTATAGAAATCCTTCGCAAAAGATCTGCTTTGCACTACAGCTTAACTATGATTGAAGAGAAATGTAAAACACACCCTCTACACTTTCTAACCTTTAACCTCGCATCACAGTTCTTCTTCGTTGGTCGCGAGTTTTATAGTTACGACATTTTTGCACAGCCGCGAATGCGGCATAAGTCCGAAACCTTGCTTTAGCGTGACGTCACACTGTGTGGTCCTGCCCAGCCAAGATGGCTGACAGCATCCCGTTAAATCCGGTGCGGAAGAACTCGAGGAGAATCACCTATTACAACTCAGCCAGACTTTCAAGGTATGGAGGGGCTAGCTGGACTGTTTCTTCGGTCACATACGGGAGAAACAGTTGTTTATTCTGAAATATTTTGATTTTTTGCCTCGTCCCCCCCCCCCGGGTCCGTGTCTGTGTGCGGTTCGTGTTTGTTAGCTTGTGTTGCTAGCACTGCTGTTGACAGCTCCTTCGCAGTTTCTCCTCTGACAGCCACTTGGTTTGCTTACACTATCACTTACGAAGCTAAAACTCTGATGTTGAATCTGCCTTTACTAGTCCAAAGCAACAACCGCTATAACATTGTATTGTGGATGAGCAAACGATAGTGACAGATATATTGTATGTTGACTGCTCGGTCTCCCCAGGCATTTAATTTAAGTCATAGGTCTTTGTTAATCACGTGATGTAAAAGTGTTGTTGCATGCTGTAGTCACCGATCACAAGCATGTTCATTTTTCAGATTGGACGAGCTAATAAGCCCTCAGGGTCAGGGGTGGACGGGAAGTTAAGCAGCCGCATGACAGGTACTTTTAGACAAAGTAGTGGGTTATTCGTGTCTGTTTACATAGTGTGGAGGTCAGACTGCTGGGTCAGCTACAGAGCAGTGGTCCTGAAGCTCACACTGATAAAGCCTCCACTGACAAAGGAAGCAATTGTCGGCAACAATGCTGCACCGAAGAGCCGGCAAACCTTTTTACAACCAGCCCACATTTCCACTGGGTTGAGAGTTCAATTATTATGTAATCAGATGTGGGAGTAAGCAAGAAAAACTGTGGCTATTAAGGTACCTTGTTGGCAAGTCCCAACCGTGTTTAAACAAAACACGTTGCCTCAGTGGTTATTATTTGCATCACCTAATGCTGCTTTTTGAGTGTTCAATTTATGTAATCTTTTTAGTCTACAGTGTTCTAGTTGTGAAGACTCTCCTCACACATTTAGTGGTAGATCTTTTCTTTGCAGACATTTCACCTTTTACCTTTCATCAGTCTTGAGGCCTGTCCAGTGCCCAGTGAAACTGTTCACTTTGAGAGAACACAGAATTAGTTCAGCTCATACTTGCAGCTGTTAAATTCACTGGCTGTCGTTCTGATTGCCAAAGAACAAGTTCAGGTTTACGTGGTGACCCAGCAGCAACCAGCAGGTTTGTCAGAGCCTTTTGGAGAGTTTTTCATGTAAATATCTGGCAAATAATATGGCCATTTTTGGATTAGCCAGGAGTTAGGTGGAGTCAGACAGTGTCAAGATAGGGACAGCCAGAGCCACCACACTGAGCCATATAATGGCTCTTCAGAAACCTATGGGTGATGTGATGGATATTACGTCTATGTATTATACAGTCTATGATGGTGACAGCATTAACCCACGCTGGATGTCATTTACTTCTTAGGTGTAGAGCAGCAAAAAAAGGGTTAGAATGGTGGTGGATACGCTTGGAGCGAATCAAGAGTCAGTTATGGAGTCATTTCCATAATCTGCATCTTTCTTGAGGAAATGACATATCTGTTGCTTCAGCTGTGAAGAGCCTTGACTGTCACATGAACTCTACTTTAGGAGAAAAGACCAGCAAAATATTTACCAACAAGAGAGTTTTAGTTTGGCGGACCTTGTTACAGTAATTTGCTTAGCGCTGAGTTTAGTGCTTCAAAGTGAATCACTTTTCATCTAACCTCCTAGCAAACTCGCACCTATTTATTCTATCATAACAGCTGTATTTATATGGGAAAATAAAACTGGATCAGGAAAGGCAGGTTTTACAGACGGCTTCCTCAATGAGAGGGATTTAATGCTCCAGATTTAGAATTAAATCATCTCACCACCACCAAATGAATCTATTTGTACCATATAGTCAGATATGAAAAATTTGATTTATTCCCACATACGTTGGATTTAAATGTGTGAAAATGGTTATCAGTGGGTTTTTTTATGTAGGTAAAGCATAGCATAGTCTCGACTACAATCCAGCAGATATGGATCTTGACTTTATAGTAATCAAGAGGCTGGTTGTTCTTATATTAAACCTTGTTATCCACTTTGGTGCCCAATACTCATTGTGTTCTCCAACAGGCAACATCTGTCACATTTAGCTGTTAGACTTTTACTTATTTACTTAAATATCCAGGTATTTCATGAGATTATATTTTCAGTTTTAGCTGAATCTTTCCCTTCAATTCTGAGTTTGTTGTGGTTTGATGTCTTCAAACAGTTTGTTTTGATGTGAGACTCAATGATTTGCTTACCTTTGCACGCAAATTTACGTCTTCTCTTTAAGTGTTTGAATGTATAAATTCTTTCTGGGTGTCAGTTTGCAACTAACTTGGATTTATTGTGACTAGGGATGCACAATATATACCTGACTGATAAATTGTCGGCCTGATAATGAAATTATAGTCAAGAAATTGAGCCCAAAATACGAAGCCAGAAGCAGGTAATTATAGTTATAAGTTATCAGCATTGGTTGAAAAGAAATGCATATCATGCATCCCTAATGGTGACTTAGCCAGTATTGTGAGCCCATGAAGGCTACAGACCGACTTGATTCTATAGAGGGGCCTCATGAATAAGACATCACATTTCCACTGTTTCTTTATAATGTGACAATTCACAGACGTACTCTACAGTACTGTGTGATAGAGGAACTGAGCCAACTATTCTAACTAGCTTTAATGTTGGTTTTTCTTCAATCTGGCTCTATGAAGAGCTCTTTCTCTTTCTTGAATCTTGATAGTCAACCAGCTACAAAATGTCTGTGGTTGGTCACACAGCCTGTATATTGATCATGTATAATCCAGCATCTGTGTGGATTAAAAGAGAATGTTATTGTGATGATGTGCAGAGTGTATAATTCTCAATGTAGTCAACTGTTTACTACATTTTAAATGGAAAATCATCATGAGTGAATATAGTTCACTCAAAATGTTATCATTCCTCATTCAAATTAGTGGGTCCTGCTGCACAGACTATTGCAATTCCCTGTTAGCTTTCTGTTTTATATTTTACTGTACTCTGACTTCACAGATACACTCTGGAAGATGAGCCCTCTAACCTGGACGAGATGCCTCTGATGATGTCGGAGGAAGGCTTTGAGAACGACGAGAGCGACTATCAGACGCTGCCCCGGGCCAGAGTCAATCAGAGACAGAGAGGCCTCGGCTGGTTTCTGCTGGGAGGCTGGAAAGTGGTCTGTGGCAGGTATTTCTACGCCATTCCTTCATTGTTGTTTATATGTTTTTGTTTTCCGACATAATGACTTGGTCATCTGTGCATGACAACTCCAAGAAATCACACCCTGGTCTCGTTTAAACCGTCCTTTTCCCCCTGCTCTAAGTTCTGCTTCTGCTCGGGAGAAAAGTTACTGACACATTATCGATATAATATTCTCAAAGTTTCTTCTGCTTTTTGCTTCTGCTACATACTCCTTGTGTGACCTTGGGTGTTTTGAATATAAATAGGGGAGCACAATATGGATTTTTTTCAGCCAATATTGATACAGATAATTACCTCCTTCTAATGGCTGTTATGAAATAACCGATAATTTCACTTTTTTTTGTATTTTAGTTCATAACCCTTAGTTTATGCATTTATTGGGCTGTTGTATATATATTGTTCATCCTTAAATATAAACTTTAACATAATGTTCTTACTATTGTGGCACTACTTGTATAAGATTTATACATTGCATCCTATCAATAACAGATCTATACATTAAGAGCCCAGGGTATCAGTTCAAGATTTATTGTAAAATTGATGTTAATCATAGTCCATGAATGGTTGCTAACCCCTAAGCCTTCTGAGAAAAGTAAACAGATATGTTCTGAATTCAAACCTAAATGCACTGCAAAGTCTGTCTGTGGATGAGTTTAGTTTATTGTACTTTCATTTGGACCTTTAACCACTCTGAGAGTTGTCAGTGTTTAGTCATTCTGTAAATGTATGGTAGTGTATAATGTCACTGTGATGATCAGTTTGGATTTCAAACGCACCGGTAGTTGTGCATGAAGTGCAAAGAGAGGATAAGGGCATGTTTTTGGTCGAGTTCCTCGATGCGCACCATCAGTCCAAAAAGATTTTCAGGTCAAACAGAACGATGCGGTTTATCCGGCTAATGATTCATTTGACAGGTTTTGCCCTCTAAAGATGCTCCTTTCTGGCTAAGAGAAGAGTGTTTGTTTATGCCAGAACAATAAAGTGTCACATTTCTGAACAAATGTTTGTGCATCACCTCAGTGCCCAAAAATTAACATTTCCTGAATATCATAGAATATTCTGTTTTCTGTGTCGTCAGTGGTGCATCTCCAGTGGAAGCTGCATATTGATCCCCCTCCCCATCCCCCCTACTAATGAACAAATCGGATTTTTCACAGCTGACCAGTTTGATGCTTTCCAGTAATTTTATGTGTGCTTAGTGTGGGATTATAAAACACAAATAATTCACACTGAATAAGCCCTGACTGTTCAAATGGCATATTATTTGAATAGCATTCATTTGCTCAAATAATCGCTCTTATGAAACTGGACTGAGAGACAGAGAACATCGAGGCCAACACAAACAAGACTTTTTACCAAAGTTGATTTATTTAGTTTTATGCCAACTTGCTTAAAAAGTGGAAAAGCCAAGTCGATCAGCATGACGGTATACACTGACACTCTCCCCTCTTTCCCCCTCAGGTCATCCTCACATGGAGCTGCTCTCATTATAATTTGCCCCCACACTACACCTCTGTTTGCATTTGATATCAGATATGCTAGATAAGCCCCAATGTAGTCATTAGCAGGTTGATAGAAAGTCAAATACTTTTTAAAAAGTAATTTGACAATCCACCCCTTCTCTCTAATCTCTTCTTAGACCTTTGATCATATCACAATAATAACATAGGTACATAGTAAAGGGCTGGTCTTTGCATGTTAGAAAGAAAACGAGGACAAATACATCTCATATTCTGTCATACAGTATGTTTATCTACACACACACACACACACAGCATGTCTGGTTACTGGCTTATGAAGTGGCCGACTCCCACAGCATTAGCAGGGGAATTCCCTCCTGGCGATGCTAACCTTTTCAGATCAGTCAAAGTGCTAGAAGCAAAGGACTTTTTAAAATGTATTTATTTTTTAATAAAAATTGCGTCAGAAGAAACCTGGAAGATCTAATTAACACTGACAGGACCAGGTATATAAATAACATCAGTACTGTGGGATGCAGCAGGGCACAGCTGCGGAACTCAGCGCCACAATTTATTTAACAGCTGTGAAAATTAAGTCTTGATATTTCTTAATGGCATGTAGGAAGGAGCTATTTCCTTTTTTATTAAAAGACATTTATTGGCATGAATGTTACAAATCAGATGAAAATAATTACCTGGAAAGTTTTTAATTTCTCCTGACTCTGGCTGATTTCTTTCTGTTACCAACCAGAAGCATATTCTTCTCGTTAGAAGACTCTGTTTGCTGTGTATTGTGGTGAAGAGTCTGTTGAATAAACAAAGCAACTTTTTAAATTTGTGACCTAAAATCCAGGTGAAAATCAGTTCATTTTTAATATATATATATATATATATAAAAAATATTATATATGTTTTTCAGTGACAGTTGGTAAACTGGAAAAGCTGTGTCTTCCTTTTTATTATAATTTCAACTAAACTAAATATGTTATTGCTGTTGGTCCTTAATTTTGTGCAGTTTACTTCCTGTTTCCTACTTAATTCTGGTTATAAGGTGTCAAAATTAGCCACATAAATTACTGGGTAAAATCCAGTATTCACAGGCATTTGTCATTATTTCATTAGGTTGAAAGGAGCTGAAATAATCACTGAAACAATTAGTCGATCAGTAAGAATTTAATGGGGAAACATATTTTGATATATTAATTAATCATTTAAGTCATTTTTTAAGCAAAAATGCCAAATATTTCCCAGTTAGAACTTCTTATTGTCAAGATTTCACCAAATGATTAATCATTTGATCAAGAAAGTAATCGTCGGATTAATTGATAATGAAGCTGATGGTTGCGGCCCTATTCATTTGGTAGCATGTGGTTTGTGTAATGTGGACCTTATGGATGTGTTCCCCTCTCAGCTGCTGTGACTGCCTGGCCCACATATGTCGGAGGAAGAAGGAGCTGAAGGCCAGGACAGTGTGGCTTGGCTGCCCGGAGAAATGTGAAGAGAAGTACCCCAAAAATGCCATCAAGAACCAGAAGTACAACATCTTCACCTTTGTGCCAGGGGTGAGTTGGATTTCAGAGAACAACAAAATGTTTTTAATTTGCTGTCTTTCCTCATGTAACAGAATTCACACTTCATTCTCTGATCTTTGTTCCAAACACAGAAGTTATGAGTCAATGTTTCCACTGTTACTGACTTTTAAAGTCCCCGCCTTGGCACTTCGTCCTTCCTGTTGAAACATGCTGATCTTTTCACAGATTAACAGTATGTAAAAGCACAGTAGCATGCACTGGGTCTAATTGTTAACTGTTCTGTCATTAAGTTAAGGGTTTCCACTGTAGGGGACATTAGAGATCTATCAGACTTACTTATTAAAAACCAAACGGCTCCATGATTAAGAGGGCTGCCTACAGCCTAGGCCATAAAATGTCAACTGTCTATTAGAGACGTAGATATTCTCATCGACGTTGAACAAAACGGCTCGGCTTTTCTCCCTCCACTCTGAATTATTAAATACACACAAATTGAGTTTAGCAGTGTGCATTTTTCCCTAAAGGTCAGCGGGTTCATTAACTGCCGAGCATCGTCCATTGATCCCATTGTCTCTGATAACCTGTGACCGGATGCTAGACTCTCATTATTGCAAACATTATTCAAAATTTGACCTTAGATGAATAGGATGCTAAGAGATCCCTGTTGATGGATGGCCCATTAGCAAAGAGCCCTCAGTAAGTCACAGGTGGCACTTTGCTCTGTGCGATTTAAGAAAGTTGGCCTGTTTTTCCTTCTTCTTTCATCATTGTGGTTATCAGTATCCTGTTTGTCTTGTATTCTATGTTTATTCTGCACCAACCGACATTGTACAAATTCACAGTGCCATGTAAACAAAGTTCTCAGAGTGTCAGAGTTTCCATGAAGTCGATGTAAAGTCAACAGCATTAACATGTATCTTATTCCACCTTGGAGCAGGTACAGTAACCCATCCCGCCTGCTCTGTCATTGCTGCGTCCTCTTTGTCTTCTTTGGCAGCTGTTGTCGTCTTTGACTCGCCTTGTTGACATGTTCACTCACCTCTCTGAGTCCTCGTGTTCTGCTCCCCTCTCAGGTTCTCTACCAGCAGTTCAAGTTCTTCCTTAATCTCTACTTCCTGGTGGTGGCCTGTTCCCAGTTTGTGCCATCGCTGAAAATTGGATATTTGTACACATACTGGGCACCTCTGGTAAATGCACTTCAGTTTTTACTCTGTTATTAGAGCATGTCCGCCCTGCATCATGCCACAAATGTTGTTTGTATGTACCTGTAGATTTCAGTATTTGGTTTAAAACAGTCTTTGTGATTTATAGATATTGGTGTGCAACAGAAGCAAGTTAAAGCTGAAAGGATTGGTTGATTAATCGATTAATTGATCATCAGAAAACTTATTGCCAAGTATTTTGTTAATTGATTAGTCATTTAAGTCATTTTCTTAAGCATAAATGTCAAACATTTCCAGGGTACAGCTACTCAAATGTGAGGATTTGCTGATTTTCTCTTTTCATATATTTGTAAATCAATTATCTTCCATTATTAGTCAGGCAAAACGAGTAATTTGAAGACATCACCTTCAACCTTTTTTCCACTACTTTTTCACACTTCATAGGCTAAATCATCTTTAATTAATTAAGAAAAATAATCAGCAGATTAATTGATAATGAAACCAATTCACCAATTTATTCTGGTCATGTCACCAAACATGCTAACGTTTTAGCCTGGTGGCCTTCATCAGAGTTTCTCCTTAGTGAGAAGTGACTGTAATTTTTTACTAGTGGCTAGAAGCTTTGTAAATTATCATGGTGCGATTGATTTGCTTTGCTCTTTTGTCACTCAGAGCTTTGTGTTAGCCGTTACAATGGTGCGAGAGGCTGTGGACGAAGTGCGCCGGTACCAACGGGACAAAGAGATGAACTCTCAACTCTACAGCAAGCTCACAGTGCGAGGTCAGTGAGACGACTGACGGAAATCTATCTGCACTCCTCCCTGTGCTTGTAACTGTTTGCTGACATTATGATAACGGATATTCCAGCGTATAGTCAATCTCTCCCCATGCAATTTAGAGACGGCTCTCCACTGGATCAACACTTGTAACAGAAGTCATTCTTCTCGCTGTAATTGCATTGATTTTTTTTTTTTCTCTCAGTTTCTCAAGACCATATGATCTAAGATCCATCCCTTTGTTGAATGTGTGGTAAAATCCCCTTGCGTGGTATCTGTGACCGTAGAGCTTTCACACCCTCTATGTGCTCATGTGCTGCACGTACACACAGTTGATGTGTGCTTTGTGAACACAAAAGAAGTAGGGTCGTAGTTGATATTGAGGCAATAATAATTGAGAGTGACCCTAAGTGCCGTTGTTTTAGTGTATGCCACAGTCCCGAGATGAAAACAGAAGCGTGTCACATTATCAAGCTGCAGGTAATCGATCCGCGAGAAGGTGAGAGAGAAAGAGAAGAGCAATAGCAAGAAGTGAGCTGTGGTTTTTAAGAGTCAGTGTCATTTTCAAGGCGCAGAAATCAATACCTGAATTTTATTTCATAGCAATTTAATTCACAGCATATCTTAAAAACGAAGACTTTATTTTAACGTAGTTATTTTAGGATTGCCGTCTGTTGTCTTTTCACCTGTTCCTTTATTCAGCCTGTCTTTTTCCTCAGGTAAAGTTCAAGTGAAGAGCTCAGACATTCAAGTTGGGGACCTGATCATTGTTGAGAAGGTAAAGCTTTAGCATCATCATACAAAGCATTCTGTTTGAGGCAGTTTTCTGCTATGTTACCCCAAATACTTATTTATGTTTGAATAGCTGTTTATTTGCCCTCCAGTTTAAGTGGTATGATAAGAAATAGTACATCAATTTATTAATTATGAAGTAAGCAATTTAGAATATATTATATTATTTTGCTGAAATCATAATCCAGTTCCATTAAAAGATAATATGTTTCTACAGTAGTGTGTGTAATTATTACATAAGAGTAACAGTAAGATTCTCCTTTTAACTGCATTACTGGTATTAAAGTGTGCTGTGATCACACTATCCCATTCTAATGTGAGGCACTCGGCACAAAGGAATTAATGGGTTTAATACAAAATCTTGTCACTGAAGAATTACAACTGCATTACTTCAGTTCTTAGGTTTGACTTAAGATGAGCATTTGCCTCTTTCCCTCTTTCTTACATTTTTGCAAATGTTTTCAGCATAATTTTACTTCAAATGTGTGATTTCTTGCATCACTACACATTTTCCCATCACCAGAAGAAGAAAAGGGGGGTTTAAGGGGAGTAGATGAGCAGCTTCTTTCAAGAAATAGAATAGCTTAACCTGGATTTGTGTTTGAGTTCTGCTTCTGAAACCGATGACGTACCTTTTGATACTATAAAACTCCCACTCACTTGATAAGTTTCAGCTCGGCCAACATGAAATCTAGCTGCAGAAAGTGGATATTAAGTTAAATTTCCATGACTGTGTGTTAGACAGACTTTAAAAACTGTTTTATCTTTCACCCTCTGGTCAAAGTATTGACCTTGTTTAATTATTCAGGAAGATTCAAAGGGCTTTTGCCTCGGTGCTCGATAACACGCCGCCATTTGCACTTCTTGTTTCTTTTTGTAGAACCAAAGGATTCCTGCAGACATGATATTCCTGAGAACATCAGAGAAAAATGGTGAGCAGGCAAAAGTGTTGGTGTAACTTTATCAACCAGGATGGTGCTGAAAAGACAAAATCATGCTCGTTAAAACTTCTCCTGGATTGATGAAGATTTTAAAATTGGGAAGAATATTATGATGAACAATAATGCATCTTTGCATTAGTAATGCGGAACAAAATAAAACAAATAGGAAAGCCTCACAGTTGGACTTTGTGTGCCCTGTGACACAAACCGTGTCAAGATCATTTGGGTGAGAATGTGACTTTTCCTCACACTTCCACTCTGATCAAGATGGCAAGTGATTCATATGATTGTCACACTCTTTTAGTGACTGATGATGCAAATTCCAATTAATCAATGAGCTGCGTCAGATCCTGGCTCTTTTTTGAGGGACGTTGTGAGGAAATGTTCTGAGGACTTCACTTCCATCAGTCTTTGATGTGCCAATAATCTTGGCAGGGAGTTGTTGATGTCTTTATGCCTCCAACACACACGCACGCACGCACACACACACACTAACACTGCTTTGTCTTTCACAGATACAGTCTAATATACTTTCACACACACACACATCTCAGTGATGTCATGTGAGGAGCTGAAGTGCCATCGCAGCAGAAGGAAAGCATGAATCATCCTCCTTGTGTTAATGTTTTCCATCATAGCTAGCCCTCCAGGGATGGTTTATAGCTGCCCTTTACCCTCTCTGTCAAATAGCTGCTCTCATCCATCAGTTTCATATGTAATATTACCTCAGATCAATACAGGTCACGACTGCTCAACGTTTATCGGACCCTGCGGTGTCCACAACAGCCGCAGATGCTCAGGATTGTGCTACAGGCTATAATGTTCTGTGCTGTCGGTGATGCATTTATATTGCATATGCATATTATACATAAATCTAAAATTTACCGGAAGCATTGGGACGTGGGGTAAAAGTGGCTACTATTGGATACACCTGAGATATTTACTTAAGAATTCATGTATTTACTAAATGACAAGGATATCCAGGAAAGTGCAGCATCTGTGTAATTTAGAAAGAAACAGGTATAAGTAGCATAGCTACGTAAACAAGCTTCCTGATGCCATTTCTGTCCGTTTTTCAGGTTCATGTTTTATCAGAACAGATCAGCTGGACGGGGAAACGGACTGGAAACTGAAGGTTGCTGTCGGCTGCACACAACGACTACCAGCAGTGGGGGTACGGATGCATTACGATGTTGTGAATCTCTGGTAGCAGACAAGCCGACTGAATGAGTGCTCTGTTATCACTAAAAGCAAATGAAGTCGTCCGGCTGTGATGGAAACCTAATCACTGATGATGGACAGGAGGAACAATCTGGAGCTGACAGCAGCTTCCTTTGACTGGGGGCGATACTCAACACTTAAGATTTAAGTTGGGTCGATGAGGGTTTTTTTTTTTTGTTGCCACTTAATGTGATCAGAGAATTAAAGTTTCAGCAAGCCATTTGATGATTGAGCCGCGGCATCCATATTGGGTTTCAAGGGAGCTGAAGATGGCTTCACTTTATTTAACCTTGTTACAATCTTGTCCCTCAATTTTTGATGATTCTGAGTATTTGAGAACGTCTCCCAAACTCACCTTTTGTTGAGAGTCAATACGGGTCTGTTTTTCTGCTTTTGTGTGATTGTTCTCACGCAGAGAATGGCAGTTTAATTTCCTAAATGGTAAAAAGTGAGAACACCATAATAGACAACATGTTTCATGTTCATGTAGTAAGGTCAAGATAAAAGATTAAGTACGGTAAATTATGTTATGTATTTATGAATTGGGTTTAAACACCACCAACAACTTGAAAGTACCGACTAAATTCAGACTCCACTGTTATTTTTCCTCTATCAGTAAGTCCAGGTTGTGTGTGTTCAGCAGCCACATTTATGTCCCTGAATGCAGCAAGATTCTTGCTGAGCCTCTGAGCCTTCTGTAAAATGCTGGAGCAACACTACTCTCCATGGGGGGGTTCAGTAAAATAATCTTCCTTGCTCCTCTTTAACCGCTCTGCCCATGTTCTCACCAGGAGAACACTATCTGAGCATGACTGAGGGTTGCCTGGCCGCTGCAGAGGCCGCCTGCCTGAATAATTTAATATTTACAATCAATTTTGTTCCACTTTGGACAAAAATATGGTTGGTGCTAGGTGCTTGCCTTGTCTTTTGTTTATGCCATTTCTGCTATGTCCAATACCACCCAAAATTTACTTTAATACAAGAGGGTATGGGTTCATTTAGCACCATAATTTCCAAAAATCTGACGAGAATGAAGAAAAATTGACAAAATACGTTGTAGTTTATATCCTTCTTCTTTTGACAAAAACAAATCTTAACTCAAGGTCCACTTACCAGCTTTTTCAGGAAGAGTTGTCTCAATTTTCTTCATGACAACTGAGCAAACCATGAGATGTGGTTGAATGTTCCGATAGTGAGTGGAGGTTTCTTTCGTCAAACCAATATTTCCAAAGTTAGGAATGAATTTGAGTGCTCAATTGGTGCTGCTTGGTAATGGCAAAAATCATAATTACAATTATTTTGTTCAATATTTAGATCACACGCTTATTTAACACAATCACTCATTGACTTTGTAAATCATGCATTTATTGAACTCTTTAAAAAGCATGTTTAACATTTAGACGTCTTTTAACTGTTGATTTCGTTGAACTTTACATATAATTCAACTAAAAAAACTACTGCTACCACTACTACTACTATTTAATTATTAGCTTATTTACTATACTGTATGTCTTCTTTGTTTGGTACCTAAAATGTGAGAAAGGATTTCTTAAATGTGTCACTCTCGTCCTTTTTGGCCGTTTCAAGCACCGCTAATGTAACTGCACAGACTCGCATCAAAATCCAAGTGGTTGACTTGACCGCTATGCACTGTAGTAAACATGCCATGTGACAAAACAAGAGCATCATTGCGAAACAAAATGCGACACAAATAATCGTTTTATCACAATTATCTTCTTGTCATAATTGTTGGAAGCAGTGATCGTAATTGAAAATGAAATTTGATATAGCTTAGCCCTCTGCTATGATTTGAAGCGTTAAAACAAGCAAAAAAACAAGCACAGCATTTATAAATTTCATGAAAAAAAAAAAATCCTGTATCATAAAATATTAACTGTGGTAGTTCAATTAATTAAGACAGTTTCTGAATTGTTTTCTATTTCTATTAATTTATAAATACTGAATCCTTTATCGCCTCCTTTTCTGTCATTGTCTCAGGACCTCTTCTCCATCAGCGCCTACGTTTACGCCCAGAAGCCTCAGCTGGACATCCACAGTTTCGAGGGGAACTTCACAAGGGTACAGTAGCTCGTTGACATATTTATAAGCTGTAAAACAAATCTTAAACACATGCAGATGTCTTTCTATAGAGAGTGGATTGACATAGAAGATGTATATCACTGCAATGTGTTGACAAGTGGCAACAACGAGAGCTTGTGTGTCCATCCGGGCCCGTTGTTACCTCCGGCAGGCATACCTCTTACATCACAGGCAGGTTCTCGCAGCTCCGTCCATCCCGTCCTGCTTGTTGCTCAGTGATTTTTTTTTTCTTCTTTTTTTTTTTATTTTTTTTTATTAATAGCAGATTAGCGCAGCCCCCACAGAGAGGAGAGCTCCAGTACAAAGGGGGGCTTTGTGGCCCGTCTTCACTCTTGGCCACACACCAGGCTTAGTGAGCGAGCACTTCCTCCGCTCATTCATCCTCCGCGGCCTTCCTTTGCATAGCGTGTGCTTTTACTCTGAGTAGGATGGGGGGAAAAAATGGGTTCCCACAGATCCGCAGCAAATGAACTTACCTATTTATGAGGGTTTCTTTTTTCCTTGAGACGGATATGGTGGCTTTGTTTCTGTGGTATTTATTGAGACGCATTTTGATGCCAATGTCAGAGCGGTCAAGCATTCTGCAACCTGCCAATTGATTTTTCATGCACTTCTTCCCATGTTTGAGTGGATTGACAGGATGTGGGTGCTTGGGTATCATAATTATCATATCAGGCAATTTGAGCCGAAACTGGAGCCTTGACTCTGCACTCCTGACTCGAGCCATTTTCAGCTTTCGTCTTTAGTTAAGAGAGAGGGCTAAAACAGGAGGGAGGGTGAAACAAGAGGCTCTCCGGGGGCTTATTTATCACTGAAATCTCATCTACGTGCACTCTCTTTACTGATTTTAAAAGGAGTCTCTATCGCCATGCCAAATCTAGTGAAAGTATTGATGAAGGGACTACTGTATTGCTACAGTCTGCACAACTGTGTCAGGGGCTTGTGAAAATTAATGGCACAGCAGAGCCCGGTCATTCTCTTCATGCTGTATGCACTCTCAGCTAAGCTCATGTTCCTCACTTCTGTTCAACTGAGATCTTTATTTTCAGGGACATTTTGTTTACTGTGACAAAGTGTTTGGCCCAAAACACTGAATAAAATGCAAAAGAAGTCATTTCACTGTGTGATTCTACGAGAGGTTGACCAATAGAGGATTTTCAAAGGCCGATATAATAACAGATTAAGGCCGATAGCCAATTAATCGGCCAATAACACCCCTGTCAACCAAAAAATAGACTCTATCGGAAATTAACAATCTTTGACTTTATTAGAAAGTGGATAACTGTTGAACTGAACATTTAAATCAAAGAAATGAACACCTAAATAAATAAATCTGGATCGATTAACATCAAAGTCAAAGTAATAAATACCTAATATATACCGATGGAACTGAATGTCAAATAAGTAATTAATAAAGAAATCTAGAACTAATCAAACGAACTTAAAAATCTGAAGCGATTTTTATTTTTGAGCGATTATTTTCCCTCAAAGGCAATAATATCTGTTGAGAAATTGACTGGTGGATGCTGTGCAGCCCTCTGCCACTATTGGAGCCGAGTTCCGCTGATACCAATAGTTTGCAAAACGTCCTATCAGTGTTAATTAATTGGCCAAACTGATTGATCTGGTCTACCTCTGGATTCTACTGAATTATGGGAAATTTGGTTCTCAAATAGGTTTTAAAACTATCAAAGCCACCACCACAATATATATACATAGCTGAAAATATTAAATTAAAAGACAAAACTAACCATTTGTGCTGCAGATGTTCACAATAGGTCATATTATGTTTTAGACATCATTAAAAAAAAAAACGTCTCTGAATGTGACCCAATAAATTGGCAAAACCAAACACAGAGCAGCTCTGTGGTAGAAAACATTTCACCATCTTCCTTTTAATTAATGTATGAGCCCCCAGAATTAAATGAATAAATTCATTCATTTTTTAAGAGAATTTCTTGCCTAATCAGATTGATTGTCTTTTTCTGTCTTCAAGCAAAATTCACGGCTTCATGGCCTGGTTTTTGTTTGTCTAATCTGCTCCAGGGTCACACTGAACATTACTAATTAGAAGTTGTTTATTTGCAGAAATAAAGTCACAATGTTGAGGTGTTTCTTTCAAGCAGATGAATGAAAGCAACAAATTTACAAAGTTTCGTTGTACAAGCACTGAAAATAGACCATTTATTAAAACTGTAAAAAAAATTATATTTGGGTGTCCTGCTGAGGTAAAGAAGCTTCTGGCCATGTGTGATTTATGTTTTGGGCTGTGATACAAGCAGCAAATGTGACATTTTCTTTATTTTATTTGACTACAATGCCTATAATTAATTGGCTATAGTGATGGAGAGTTGCATGGACTCACAGTGCCAACAAGGTCTCTATAAAAATAACATTTGAAAAGCGGTGGCCCTGCTTTACTGTCTATTATACTGCTATACCATAGTATTCAAAGCTTACACAATGAACAAAGATACACAAAGGGTTTATCTTTGTTAATTTCTCCCATAGGAAGACACGGATCCACAGATCCATGAGAGTCTGAGTATTGAAAACACTCTTTGGGCCAGCACAGTCGTTGCATCTGGTAAGTAAATGACGACTTTTATTTCAAGTCTAAAATGAGATGTGAGATGTGACTGACTGTGTTTGTGTAGGGTTTTATGTATCGTCGGAGGCCCATTGAATCTCTCCCATGTGACCACATTAAAATACCATATCTCTACACCACATTTATTTCCATCCACCTGTTTTATGCACAATTTCAATTTGGAGATTTAAAAACACACAAAAAATGTTTTTGTACATGGCTTGGGTGAAAATGGTGACACATCAAACATCTTAACTTCATGGTACACCGTTGTGCTTCTTCAATTGTACAGAGAGCATTCCTGTCATTTTTCATGTCACTTACAATTACATGAAACCCGTCCACCAGAAAAGTAAAGACTAATAAAAAAGTGTGGGGTAGCCGTGAGTGTATGTAGCCTCAGTCATCCAGACAGAGACCTTTGTTGAATGTCAACCCCCTTCACCCACCATAGTGGCACACAGCAGGCTAAATGTGAGAGCTGATATTTATATTCCATGTAGTTGATGACAACACCCTGATTCACAGAGACTTTAGGAATTTTCTTAAAACTTTTGCAATAAACAGGAAACCAGTTTCCAAAAGCTAGAGCTATATTATTCTTTTCATTATCGATTAATCTGCCAGTTATTTTCAATCATTTCAAATTGATGGTTTGTCAAAAAATGGTTAAAAAGGCTCATCACAATTTCCCAGAGCTCAAAGTGACGTCTCCAAATTGCTCCTACTATCATAACTGACAATGAAAAGCAGCAGATGCTGATATTTAAGAAGCTGGAACCAGCAAATGTTTGACATTTTTGCTTGAAAAATAACTGAAATAATTAATCGATTATCAAAGTAGTTGACAAGTAATTTTCTTTGGATCTACTATTTGATTAAACGACTAATCGCAGCAGCTCTATTCATGGCATTGCGCCTTGAAGGTGTTTGATACTGTTATGTGTTTGTTTGAAGAATTCTGAGAATAACCACAGTTGAGGTAATCCTCCCTCGCCCCAACCAAGCGATTCCCCACAGAAACGGTTGTGTCAGTTGAGAGTGTTTGTGACGCTTTCAGCGATGGCCACGCCATTGATTTGCGGCGTTACTCTCCTCTTTGGCCTGACCTTGACTAGACGAACAAACGCACACACACACACACACACACACACACACACACACACACACACACACACACACACACACACACACACAC
>JBBPCS010000498.1:0-26876 GCA_037974645.1 Hollardia meadi | reverse complement strand
GTGTGGCAACCCCCCCCCCCCCCCCCCCCCCAGCCCATTGAGAGTTTTTCCATGAGGTCAAAGAAACGAGTGGGGTTCTTCAAATGACTGGAGAGCCACCGAGCCACGTCCCCATGATGAAACAGAGAGCTAGGGTTTCACAAGTGCCGTCAATCCCTCAGATACTCTGTTGGAGAGAGAGCTCTGCCAAAATGAGTTCCCAACGGGAGAGGTGGGCATGCATGCCATTCTGTTGCTCGGTGGAGACAAATGTCGATCAAGAGCTGATTTCTGAAACGGGGAAAAAGGAGGGGAAGAGTTATACTGCGAAGATAGTTGTTCAGCTGGATCACCTGGTTTATAGGAAGTAATTTGCTCCTCGACACAGGCGCAGTAAGAGGTCAAAAACGTGCACACTGTCAAAAAGAATCTTTTCAAATCAGTTTGAGATCTCGAGGCTTCCAGAGACTTGGATTACACTGGAAGAGCTGTATAGAGGCAATTTATGTTTGTTTTTTTAATTGTTTTTTTAAACACGTTCCCAGCTTCTTCAGTTGTTTAGGAGAACGCTGCAACACTATTTTGCTGTGAAGCTCCAGAAATGTTTTTTGGACTGAGAAACTTTGATTTTTCCTTGGCATGGGGGTTGAGTAGATAATGACTGAATTTTCACTTTTGGGCGAAGTGTTCCTTTAAGTGAAATGTCATGATAGCTATTGGATGGATTACCATGAAAGTTGGTACAGCTATGTCTCCCAAAGAATGAATTGTTGTAACTTCGATGAAACTTTTGTTGTGTGCAACAAACAACTGCACCTGCACAACAAATGTCCCCAATTCAGTCTTGGGAATTACACAGAAGAGAATCCCTAAAAGAAATGTAAAGAAGCGCAAAACAAAATGACCTTGCAGGAGGGAAAATACTTTGCTGCAAATATGTTACTTTGGACACTGAAGTTGTAAGACAACAAGGAGTTATAACCTTTTAAATGAAGACACGTCTTAACACTCCCTGGCTTGCAGCGCCTGAGGATTGCAGGGCCACCTGATAAAATGCTGTAGTGCAGTAATGTAGCTTTCCACCTCCAGGGATGGACAGACTTTTAGAGAGCCACCATGTGACTATTGTCATCACAGAAGCCATGGGTCTGCTGCCAGCTGCTGAACGGTCCAGACTCGCCAAAGATAGCAACAACCCTGCCTGCAGGGCCTGGATGCACTGAGAGAAGCCAAATAAGTATACACCGACCGCAGAGAGCGGCCCATGAAAAACTTTACGAAGACTGTCAGTTCAGCGTGTCAAATGACTGGGTATAAGACTTGATTTTTATATAGTACTTCTATGAAAGTATGGATAATTATGTGTTTATGTGCCCCGCAGATGTGCAGTCTGTCAGAAGGAAGGGGAAAAGCAATTATTTGCCTTTGCAATAACTTCAAGACGCCCCATGCAACATGTGAAGGCAGTTTTATGTTTTCTATATGAAGCAGCACTTGAGCTATATGTTCTGGCATGTTTTTCGCCTCGGCTCACCTGGCCTTGCGTCTGCTGCTGCTCCAGCTGCAATCTGAAAATCCAGCAGCCTTCAACCGAGCATCTGTCCGCTGTAACCAGATGACGAGTGGCTCTTTCATGGTGAAAATGGCAGCAGTTTAATGTAAAATGCTTGTGAGGATTATTCTGCGCATAAATCTGGATTTAAGAGAGTCCATGTGCAGTGTCATCCAGCACATTGATGACTGCTTTGTAAATTATGCCAAGGGGAGCAGATACTGTTAATAAAATTGGTTTAAACTGTAGATTAATTTGGCTCACACTCATTAGGTCAGCCATGGATCATGGGGACATATAGTCTGAGTCACAAGGTAACAAATCATAGTGTTTTATGCTGTGCTGTGTCCAGTTATTTGACTGTTCTCTGCTGGATTAGCTCTAGCAGGCGTTGTACAACATATTTTTCTTTCCAATCACTGGAGGTTTGCATTTGGTTCCCTCATGGTGGGGCTTATTGTACTCATCTCAGAGCCTTCAGGCTTCACTGCCAGCTTCGCTAATTGGCCTCCTATGCCTCTGGAAACCCCAGAGAGGATCTCCCCACTGGACCCATCTGGTGGTCTGCCGTGCAGATGCGTCAGAGCGAGGAGGGGCGGTGCGTCGCCGCCGAGGTGATCCCCGAGTTTATAAGCGCAGAAGTCCTCTGCGCGCCGGAGCAGTGCGTCACAGCGACCCAGCAGAAGCAGAAAAGAGCTTTTCTAAGAGAACACGACTGCATCAGTCATGATTTTATTCCACGTGTTTTAATATTCCTCTCTTCTTTTTTTTCCATTTTTTGATGCGACTTTGTCCCTTTTAGAAGTACTAACAGCTTTTTCCAACTAAGCCTCTTTTTTTTTCTTTTACTTGTGTTGTGTCTTATTCTCGTTGTTTGTTTGCTTCGATACAACGAGAGAGGATCCTGAGCAACAGCCGGGGACTATATAAACTCCGCTATATGGATACGGTATTGCTCCCAACTGCAGCTGTACTCAGAGTTTGATCTTAGACGTTGCTCTCTGCGCAAAGAAGAAAATGAAATCTGCGGAAGAGGGTAAGTTTGACTTTTTATTATAAATAAAGCCTCTCGTGGCGTTGAGTCAACATTTCACCATTGTTTGACACTTAACACCCGGATGCGATACAGTAAACTGTGATGTTATATTGAATGAGGGTCATTGCTACACTTTCCTCCCAGCTGAATGTCTGTATATAGCCTGAGCGCAGTGCAGTTAGTCACACTGTCAAAGCAGTGGTGTGCGCCCCTCCCTGCTGGTTTGGTCAAGGTGGGCGTGGTTCTGCTCCTGTGAGCCTTTAACGACCAAAAAAGTGTTCCCAAAGTAGTCAGACCTGAACCTTTGCAAATGACTGAAATGGCATTGTGGGTAATATCGCGGGTGAGTGTTCAGCAGAGCCATTTGATGGCGCAGACCCTCAGGCTACCTGTCAGCTAATTCACAGCAGTCTAATTATAGAAAACGAACATTTCAGTGCTACTGGGTCACGCAGCACAAGCAGCACTAAATGTAAGCATCATTTTCTTTTATTACAAGGAGTCATATGGTGCTGCACTGATGTCATAGTCTTTACAGTGGGGCCCCTAATTCTCTTTAATTTACAGCAGACAGGAGCTGTGCTGACTGCAGGCTGTCTGTCTGCAGCAGCCACCTCCATCCGTATCAATGAGCCCCACTGGTAACATTTCCCCCAGCCTCATGCACCATTTAAACCACAAGTCCCGTTCCCATGTTCCCCCTCCCCTGCCCCTGGCTGTGACCTCAGCCTTCGTCACACTCAGGCAGAGTTTCATACGACCCAGCGGGAGCGTTGGCACAGGCCCATGAGCTTCCCCAGTTTGGGCACAGCATGCACCTTTACAGCATGCAAATAAACGAGTCATGTCCCTCCTGTGTTTATTTTCGATGGCTGTTGGAACATGAAGCTCGCCAACAAAAGCATCAGTGTGTGTTTTCATAATGTTACAGTTTACGGGCTGCAGGATGTGCATTAAGTGGCATGAATTTGGTGATGTGAAGTGGAAAAAAAAACACCAGGTCTTGCCTTTGGCTATTTTTAGACTTGAGTATTTTTTGGCTTCTTTATTCGTGTATCTCACCTTTGCTTTGTATAAACTGAGCCATTCAGACATGTTTTGTGTCACTAGCCTTAGTGTGTTTGGGGATCCCCATCAGATGAGTCTCTCAGGTTTTTACCTTCTGCGTCAGGAAAATATCCAAGGCCAAATCTGGTAGGCAAGCTGTTCCTTTGCCATTATAGGCAACAGCTCTCATAAGACTCAACTTGGCAGTTGTCTCCCTCTCAGTAAGGGAGCCAGTGAATGTGTGTTTGATTATCATGGTAACAAACTCAATCTGTTTGCTTTCCAGATGCATATGGCTACACGCCAAATGTCAGTCTCTCCCTTCCACTGGGCAACCCTTGTCTTCCCTCCCAGTACCACAGCCTCCAGTCCAGCCCCACTATATCCGTCTCTGTCACCGAGCCTCACAGTTACGACAACCAGGATGACATGAGAGTGGCCGGCTACTATTCATCCTCAAACATGCGCCCAAATGGAGCCCCGACCCTGGAGAGCCCTCGAATCGAGATCACAGCCTACGGTCAGTTTCCTGAGGGTGAGGTGGAGGAGAGCAACCTTCCTGTAGCCAAGAGAGTCAACTCCATTGTGACGCTGACCCTCCCCAGTGCAGATGGTTACCGCGACCCCAGCTGCCTGAGTCCGGCCAGCAGCATCTCATCCCGCAGCTGTCACTCCGAGGCCTCCTCCTACGAATCAAGCTTCTCCTACAACTATGACAACTCACCCCAGAACTCCCCCTGGCAGTCACCCTCTGTGTCCCCCAAGGGCTCCACCCTCGCCCTCCCAGGTGATGGCTGCACGTCTGGTGGATCCCCTCGCCACTCCCCCTCCACCTCCCCTCGCACAAGCGTGACAGATGACAGCTGGATGGGTCAGCGTGGTTCCAGGTCCAACTCCCCTTGTGGTGCCAAGCGAAAGTACAGCTTCAACGGCAGTGGGGCATCGCATAAGCACTTCACACACTCGCCCAACCACTCCCCTGGACTGTCCCCACAGACGTCCCCTCGCCTCAGCGTCACCGAGGAGTCCTGGCTGCCAAACACCAACCAGTACACAAACTCAGCCATCCTGGCAGCCATCAACGCCTTGACCACAGACGGAGTGGCTGACCTCGGGGAAGGAATCCCCATGAAGGCCCGGAAAACCAGCCAAGAGCACAGCCCCACAGTCAGCCTGAAGGTGGAGCCCGGGGGTGAAGAGCTGAGTCCAGGGGAGCTCTGTCTGGACGAGCACCCCTCAAACCGCCTGCCATTAAAGAAAGAGGGCTACTGTGGGGGGTTTCTCAATGTGCCACAAAACCCTTACTCCTGGTCCAAGCCAAAGCAATATGTCAGGTGGGCATGACTGAGTTACAGCTGCAGGTTCTGAAAACTATCTGTCCAAACCTGAAAGAGAAGGCTTAAAGGAATAGCTTTTTGTGTGCTCAAGATTTATTAAAGCATAAATTATGTTTAAAGTTGTGAAAAGTTGTCCATCCATGCACTTAAGCTGCATGGGGTTGCTGTGAATATTTACTAACAAAAAGATACTTTAAACATATTTTTAATTTCTTGATCGGTTTATCACAAGGTCTGGTTTCAGTGTTCGCACTCTGCACATTCTACCTTGATGAGTGCATCTAAAATTAACCCTCCTCCCTCCTTGTTAAGTTGACATGTTGGACATGTTTTCGCCCCGACAGCCCATCCCTGCCAGCTCTTGACTGGCAGCTGCCGTCCAGCTCCGGGCCGTACAGCCTGCAGATCGACGTGCAGCCCAAGTCCCACCACCGAGCCCACTATGAGACGGAGGGCAGCAGGGGAGCCGTAAAGGCCCTGGCGGGAGGACACCCAGTCGTTCAGGTCTGCTAAACTTTTGTGTCCTGTGACATCTTCAGACAAAGCTGTATCACCCTGTGGCACCTTATCACATTGTTGCATGTTTCTACAAGCTGTGAGATTTCCCCCGTCACGAATATTTAGAGGAAAAATAATCCAGTCTTTTGCAAGAAATTTTTTTTGCAACCTCTCAGATTTATCTCGTGACCCCCCTCAGAGGCCCAAACCATATGTTGAGAACCACTGAGCTAGACTGTTTGGTTTCCTGTGATGATTAGACCAACACATGGTGCAGCCATTAGACTCATTTTCGCTCCTACTCCTTACCTCATCACTTCTCGCCTCGACACTTGCCCTCCCTGTTTTCTCCCTCTTGTGTTAAAATAGATTGGGCCGACGTGTGTTTCATGGTCCGACTGTTATGTTATTCAAAGATGTCACATTTCTGAATGGAATACCACAGGTATGCCATTGGACAGAGCAGTCCACTCAGTCAGTTCCTGTCCAGACGAGGGTGACTCAGACTTTTCCATTGCGTTCTTGAGTGCAGCACAGACACAGTTACAAAGTGATGTAGCATGTCCAGTAAGAGCTTAGTCATGAGCTTTAACCACAGTAGCTCTGGTGGTCGAGTCTCAAGAAAAAAATGTGGACAACTGCAGATATGTTTTGGTTATAAACCCATCTGGTCCCCCAGCCATTACTCCTCACCGCTGACCTCAGTCTCTGAATAAATAAAGGGTCTGCAGCAAGTCGGGCGAAGTGAGTGGTGAGCCGGCTGCCATTTTAATTTATGTCTTTTGACATTTTATTAATACAATAAGTCTACAAGTTTAGCAGACATTCGTCATGTATGGGGTAGAGTTTTCTCTGTTTGCATTTCAGTTTCGCTGAAATCTCTTTTTGACGTGAGAGCCTTAGCTACAAAACTACATGCTAACTCTAAACAGATTTTAAGTAAGTACTGTGCTGACACCAGAAAAGTGACTCAATGAAGTATACTCACTAGAGTATACTAGTTCCCTATGTGCCTTACTTCAAATTGACAAGTTAGCGACTAACTAGTAAACATAGTGTAGCATTTAGCAGCATAAGAGACGAATATTTCTCTCAGGAGTTGGTAGAGACCAAAAACAGAGCTAAAAGAGAGGGAATGTTGTGCTAACACACAGCACCAAATTAAGATCATGTTGGTCTGTATGCTCCGATGTGCAAATAAGCCACTGTTTACTACATTTACATTTACATCATATCAACTTTATAGGCTGTCATGCTGTAAGTGGCCTAAAAAATTATAATGCAGGTTCTTAGGTTATTTTTTAAGCTAATACCAATGTTGATATATGAAAATATTATTATAAGTATATTATTAACTAAATAAAATTCTGGCCGATGCAAACAGAAGCACATAACATAAACATTTTTTGAAAAGGATCCCTGAAAAATGTTAGGCCTATTCAAAGCTTGTGACAAAGAAATGTATTGAGCATTGAGATATTTTACAGTTGAAAAATAAACTTGTCAGTGCTCTTTGATGAACTGTATAATGGCAACCCTGTTTCCCAAATTACCTTTATTATCTATTAAATTTGGCTGATAATATTGGTCCAGTCAGAGTGAGAAAGCACCACGGAGATCTTGTAAAACCATAAAATAAATAATTTCCTATTAAAACAAAATGGTTAATTACATTGATTCCTTGTATACTAACTGCAAAAACAGTATACTATGACAATAAGTATATAGTAGCCTACAGACTGAGTATTATTAGTATATAGATGGAACATTACTAGTGTTTCAGCCCACAATGCTTTAAGGTTAAACAGTGTAAATTTAAACTGTATATATTTTTCATTGAGGAAACAGCATTTTAATAAGGAAACAGAAATATTATATTTGTGTGCAGCAGTGGAAT
Source organism: Hollardia meadi (assembly GCA_037974645.1). Classification (NCBI taxonomy): domain Eukaryota; kingdom Metazoa; phylum Chordata; class Actinopteri; order Tetraodontiformes; family Triacanthodidae; genus Hollardia; species Hollardia meadi. The sequence continues at coordinate 19,530 of JBBPCS010000498.1, read as the reverse complement.
AAGATATCTGGAAACTAAAACATCTTGTACCATCCAACGTCAGCCACACATATGTGCAAGACGCGTGTATTTGTCCATGAGAAGGTGGTAATGATTTAATGACAAGGGTCTAGGTTCACCCCAGCTGAAAAAGAGAGTGTGTGTTCTCTTTAAACCTAACCCCCACCCACCCTTTTCCGCCAGCTACCACCCCAACCACACAGACTTCCCTTTGTTTAGGAAAGTTCCCGTGTGTACGGCTGACATCATCGTGCGCTGCGTCCTGCGGAGGCGGCAGCAGCTAAACCACACACGTTTCTGGCAGGCTCTGATGGAGATGTTGGAGGGAGCCTCAGAAAACTCGGGCCCCATCTCTGTGACTTCCTGATTACATGTTACACACATGCTGTGGACACTGGCTGACGAAGCCTGTGGCTCGTCCCGTCACTCCTCTGCCTCAAACCTGCTCTGACTATACTGAGTTTATTCTGGACGCTGCTCTTCGGTGTGGGACTTTTTTTTCTCCTCGTCCAGCGTCCAGCACAGCTAAGCCCTCTATTTTTTGTTCTTACTTCAGTGGCTTTTTCTGCTGCCTGCCTCAACCACACCCGCCCTTACACCAGCAGCAGCCTGAAGTATGCCCCTCTGAAGTGCTGTGTGCAGTCCTCACCGCAGTTAGTGCTCAGAATTTCATGCTGTACTTTGGTGGAGAGGAAATACCCCTTATTCAAGCCTGTGAGGTCTTCTTTTTTTCTCTGTCTGAAGTCAGCGTTCCTGATCTGCCTATTGCTTAAAAATCACTTCCAAAGAGCTGTTTTGAAGTGCGTTTTTGTTATTATTTGGGAGTCATGTGCCTTTTTCCGGCCTTAATCCTTATGATTAAATTAAGATTTCTAAACAAAGTGTGTTTAATGCATATCATGTGAGGCAAAAAGCGTGACAGGATGAACTGCCTGCCGCACTGAGCTATCACTCTCTGGACCAAACCGAAACACAAGAGTCCACCATGTGTGTGTTTTTATGTGTGTGATCATGCTGTCACAGCCGGGAGGGTCTATGACCGGAATGGAGAGGGAGCCCCCGGCGACCTCAGGCCTTTCTCCTCCTCTTTGGTGCCTTGAGCGGCCGGAGTCTCTGCATTCCTCTTGTGGGTGATAATATGAGTGAGGGAGGAGTGGCTGCATTGTCAAACTGCCAGGGTGGAGGAGCGGAGGGTTTACATGAAGTGGTATCACAGTGATTTAACTGCATCAACAAATCATAACTGTTGTCTGCCTCATGAAACAGACGATTCAGATCACAGTGAAAACCCAAAAAGGAAAGGTTTCTTGATTTCAAGATTGCTACTTGTATGTCTTAAAATTATAGATGATAACGCATGAAGAAAAATGTCTCTACAAGGGCAGACATTTTAAGTTTTGAATCAATCGAAAACAGCTAAAATCCATCAGCATTATCAAGTTTGATTATTTCTGTTTGCCTAGATTTGATGCCGATAATGATCCAGAGCAGATAATCAGTAACCTGTTAGCAATTACAGTTTGAAAGTAAGCTTGTGAGTGGGCTACCTCACTTCATCACACTCCTTCCTGCTGCCTAAATAAACAGCATTGCTAGGCAGCAACCCATTTCCTTACACAAATATACAGGGCTTTTGCAGGCTCTTAACCCTGACAGGGATCCTCCTCCAAATCACATGTTGTGACTCCCAGTCGGTCTGAGTCTTTCACTCTTGCTGTGGGCACTCCTTTCTTTCAGTGCTCTAAGTGAAAGCTGTGATCTACATTTCAACATTTCCCTGCCGGTTGTTTCAGCTGATAGTCATATCCATCATGGCTTATGCCTCTATTACACTTTGACAGGGTCTGTGGAAAGTGATTTTCACACATTGGACATTTTTCTCGCCTACTTGTGGTGAGAAAATTACTCATGAAGTCCCATTGTTTCAGTTTAATTTTTTATATACAGTATGTTGTGGCAATAATATTCCCTAAGTTTTGCAATTAAGTGTAAATTAGTTAAAAGTTATTATTGCATGAATTTAAGCAATAATTCCTCACAGATAGAGCAGTAATATAACAACAATACCAGTCCTTCTAACTCAGTGATTCCCAACCAGGGGTATTTGTACACCGAGGGGTACTGCTGCTAGGTATTATTGCAATTACTGCAGTCAATGAGAACTAGTTAGCAAGTGAGCAGAGGAAATGAAATGATTAGCAAAAATAATCAATAATTAATTGAAATAATTACTTAAAAATGCTGAACTTTTGAAATAGACCACTAAATGTAATGGATAAATGGTTGGAACGTCCAGGTTTTGCCACTGCACCCGAACTAAACAGTTCAATTGTATGTAAATATTGTACATCAACTATCCACTTTTATATAAATAATAGTTAAATAACATCCAATTTGGAATGAATTTAAATTAACATATTTGCAACATAAATGGTGGTGTTGATGAAAGGGTTCTTGAGTTAATTGGAGTGGGCTGTGGGGGTACATCTTACCAAAAATGGTTGGGAACCAAAGGGTAATTGGAGGCATTTCAAGTGCAGTGAAATTGCTCCTTTTAATGAATAGTATGGAAATATTTTCGCCTGTTTTGCCAAACACATCCAGTCGTGATGCTTTGGCTGAAACATGAAGGGATTTGGGAAAATGCAATAACTTGAAATTTAGAGCTGAAATATATTATGTTTTTTCTGATAATTATTATACATATATAGTGGAATGTGTTGAAACGTTAAAAACAACATATTTATCGTGTTGGGAGATGAAAATATTGATCATGTTTGGTTGATCGCACCTACTGAATCTGCTTGACAATGACAGTGTCGTCACATTTCATATCTTCAGTAAAAACATATATTAACAAATTCACAAATTAACGAAACATGCTGCAAAGATGGCGCATGTTTGCTGTATTTTGCACATAAGGGAAAGCAATTGATTGAAACAACATTAAATATGAATTTGTCCGAATAATCTCTACATTTAATGCATAATATTATTTAGTACATTTCAATATTGGGACCCCTGTGATTTCTTATTATACGCATTGTGTTTCTTTTAATTGTTTTGTCATCTAAATCCCAAGTATTCTGCTCTAATTCCTCCCCGTCACACTGTATGGATAACATACATAACTCTCAGACAGTGTGTCAGTAGTAGCTGCTGCTCTCAGGTTTCAGCCTGTGGCTTTTGGCTTCATGCCTGCAGTTTGGGTGGTTGAGGTCATCCTGGCAGGAGGCCTCCTGTCAAGCAACACCTATGGAGGTCTGGGAGTGCTTTAGAAGTTCTGGATTGAGCCCACCAGCTACAGTGAGAAGCACTTCTATGCTGTCTCCCAACCCCATCATGCTGGGATCATTTTACTGATAAAAATCAGAGCAGGGTCACTACTGCGAGTTTTTCTTGACCCTGATTGACTAGGGCTTGGCAGGATCGACATGGCCTCGCCTTTTCTGAAATACGAGCTTGGTGTTGTCACAAGGCAAACGCAACACTCACAAATCACATCACTGCTCGCTGTAGGTGGTTTTACTGCTCTCTTGCAGTGGCTGCCCCTGAGATTCAGCTACTGTGGGATCAACATCTTGGCAGGCTTCACATGAACTGATGGAGGAAGTGAATACAGGTCATTGGTAGTAAATTAAAGAAGATGAAAAGGGTGATTAAAAGATTCTAAATGGGTACTTTGTTTGAAAACCATTGCTCTGAGAGGCTGAACTCTGAAAGACCTACATTTGTTTTAACAGCATTCAAGTGGATGCTTTTTTTTATTTTGATAGGACATGCGGTCTTAACCGCAACTGTATCTTTTCTTTCTTTCTCCCATCTCAGCTTCACGGCTACATGGAGAGCGAGCCTCTGACCCTGCAGCTGTTCATTGGCACAGCTGACGACAGGTTGCTGAGGCCCCACGCCTTCTACCAGGTCCACCGTATCACCGGGAAGACGGTGTCCACCCCGAGCCACGAGGCCATGCACAACAACACCAAAGTCCTGGAGATCCCACTGCTGCCAGAGAACAACATGAGGGCCATGTGAGTATCAGAGCCTGGGCCATTCCAGGCAGGTTTGACTTGGTGATGTGTAGGTTAAAATATGTTCATGTCTACAGGAGGTTAAAACCTGACTAAATCAGGTGAAAAGGAATCTTTTTCGCATCTAGAGTTATTCCTAAATCTTCTGGGGAATGGGCTTTATACATCAAGTCTTGATTCATTCAAGAATCAACATGGACTTGACTTAAATGACTTGAGACTCGCCCCAAAAGTTCAAGATTTGTAGGTAACGTTTTCAGAGTTTTCTGGAGTAAAGTCCATGTCAAGACTCAAAGTATTCAAGACAAGTCAGAGTGAAGTCCAATTCAGGTCTTGAGTCATTTGAATCAAGTCCATGTCAAGTCTCAGGTCATTCAAGACAAGTCCAATCTCAAATACCTCTTGAATACCAACCCAAAGAGTCGATATTTGACAAGACTCAACACTCAACTATCTTTCTCCAGAATGATCTACTTTACTCTACCCCTGCCAGGAAGAGTGCCAGACATTGAAGCCAATTTGACATAGTAGCCAAATTATGTAATTACAATGTCACATGATGCACATGGGTCCAAAAAGACTTTCTCCCATAAGCTTACATTGTGAAAGAAGCAGCCGTGAAACGGTGGATGAATTTTTTGTAGCATCACAACCCCCATGAAATTACTTGTTTCAGTATCAGAATTTGATCCATTTGGTCCAATAAAATTCGGAAAGTCTAGAAGAGCCACGTGATTGAAGTATTTTATCCCCATTCAAGGTAGTGGAGGGCTAAACTGGAAGTAAGCCACTTGGCTGGTGAAGTCACAAGTGAGCATGCTCTATGAGGCCCACAATGGGAAAGCTATGTGGAAGATTCTGGAAATTTTATACCTGGAAAAAGAACATTTTTGGCTTCATGCATCTCTGAGCAACTATTATGGGATTGAACGGGGCCCCGCCTCTGACACTGTACCAAGATTTTCCCTAAATTGATCCAGGCTCCTTCCACAATATAGTGAACATCAGATGCACTTTAGTATCTCCACAATACCCGGTAAACTCCAACTGCTTTGCAAAGATGTGCATCACTGTTGTCAAATGAAAATCTCTTGTTCAACTTCAAGGAGTTTACTTCAACTGAGGCATTCTTCCAGTCCTCCGAAATGTCGTTCCTTTTAGGCCAATGAACCTCATCTAAACATGTTAGATCTACTGCTTTTCCTAAAAAGCAACCTGGAGACGTGAAGTTTGTTCCTGATGTACAGTATTATGTGTGTGCTCATGCCTTTTGCGTATCAGAGATCAGATTACTGGGGAAGCTCTAGGCTACTAACAGGGATCTGGGGTTTCTGTCTGGGCTGCAGGCAGTAGCAGCCTGCTAGCATCAGCACTTTCTCTGAGTCTTAATGGATGTAACACAAAAGCTCCCCTTATACAACGACTTCACCTCAGGATAGGGTTTCTCTTTTCTCATGGAGGACACACCTCAGAGTACTTACAGTGTATAGGCCAGGGATTTGTGGGAGATTTATTCGTTTTGACATTCACTCCAGTGTGACGTTTACAGTGGATGTTTTATTATGTGGCATAGAATACAGGCGTTATTATATTTCTGAAATAGTTATTCATGATGGTTTAGGGGGACATGCATTCAATTAAATCATTAATCAACATCAGTTCAGTTTTTTAAGCTAATATGAAGCCAAATATGTTGTTGGTCAGCTTGGTATGACTCCAATTAACTCTTGTTAAATTCAATGTTATAGCATTAAAGAAATAGTATCGTGCTTACTTATAAAACTTTTTCTCAGGCACTGAACGGGCTCCTCAAAATGTGGTTTTGCACTCAGCTTGTCTGAGTAGGCGAGAGAGCTGAGCAGCTGGGGTCCTCAGCATCAACACCTGATTACTTCGCCAGCGAAAGCAGACCCTGGTGTCTGGCAAGAAGAATGCTAGGGAGTGTTCAAATGTGTGTAAAAGTTGACATTAACTAGGCTTTGAGGAATGCGGCATCAAGTAGCACAGTGATGGAAATGCCAGAAACCATTTGGAGAGGCTCAAGGTCTTTAGGTTTAAAAAAGTTAGATGAGTGCTGTGCAGAGAGAGGAGTGGGGAAGAGGAGGAGGCTTTTGCGAGGTGTCTGATGAAGACTTTGAGGCTGTGAAAAGAAATAATTAGAGCTAATTCTTGGTTGTAAGATTTGTGGATGGTGGAACATTATTTTAGGATCCATCTCTTGTGGATCATAATGAACGTTCCCGGTCATTTGTTTCTATTGAGTTTGAATTTTACCCAAGTGTGTGTGCATTGAGGTGTAAACGCTCTGTTTTTGGGTGGTGGTGTTAATCTTCTGTTGACATGACTGCAGCCTCCTCCAGGGCTGTGTTGATGGAGCCCAGGGTGAAAATCACTTTTGATTTGGCTGCAGTGCTGCATGTATAAATCACAGCCTGATTAACCGTGAGAGTATGAATGATTTGCCTTGTGGAGAACTTAAACTCTTCATCCCGTGTCTGCACAAACGCAGGATCGACTGCGCAGGGATCTTGAAGCTGCGTAATTCGGACATCGAGCTGAGGAAGGGGGAGACTGACATCGGGCGCAAGAACACCCGAGTGCGGATGGTTTTCCGAGTTCACATCAACCAGGCCACGGGGAGAACGGTGTCCTTGCAGGCTGCATCCAACCCTATTGAGTGCTGTGAGTACATCTTCTCATAGTTATGTTTTTCCTTAAAAGTATCAGACTCTCAAACTTCTCACTCCCCTAATTCCTCTTAAATAGTGCTTAAATGTTTAGATTTGTCAACTCTGACTTGCAGACCACCAACATGGTGGTTAGGACCCCTAAAAGGGTTCAGAAGATATATTACATGGGTTGCAAGATGATTAATGGGATACAAAAAAACATCTGCTACACAGCTACATTAATTCATTCTCCTAATTTTTACTTTTGTATCCATGCTACTGGATAGATTCCCTTTAAAGTTTCAACACACATTTATGTTCCTCTCAGGATGAATCGCAATCTCTTTGGTGATCTCCCGACTTTCTATTAGCACTATCATCAGTTCAGAATTTGAATTTGTGCAATACTTTTGTTCCAAACTTTTGGAATTCCCATTAGCCTTAGCTGTGCTTTGTGTTTGGTGATAATTAGCAAACCCAAGCATGCTAACACACTAAACTAAGATGTTAGACATGGTAAACATGATCCCTTCTTAATATCAGCCTGTTAGCATTGTCATTTTGAGCATGCTAGCATGCTGTTGTTAGCATTTAGCTTGAAGCATCAGTGTGTCTGAGCACAGCCTCACAGAGCTGCTGGCATGGCTGTAGACTCTTGTTATTGTACAATTTCTGGAAAGTGGTTTACTCAAATGAACCAATCTAAGGTTAAAAAGGGGGGAAAAAAAATCTATTTTTGGTAAAACTACTCATAGCTTATGACACTCATGGCATGGGGTGGCAAGTGGGAAGAGGCTCAGCTTAGAAAGATCACAAGACAAAAAGTTTGGAAACCACCTCATTAAAGTCAACAGGAAAAACTTTGGTAATTGATCAATCCTTAAATTCATTTATCGAGCAAAACTGTCAGTCACTGGTTCAAACTTCTCAAATGTGAGGATTGTTGCTGTTTTTTGGACTAAACAAACAATTTGAAGACATCACCTTGGAGTGTGGGAAATGTGACAAATTTTTACTTGTTCCTGAAAGGTTATAGCCTAAACGATTGATCTGTCGACATTGCCGTGTAACTAACTAGTGCCATTGCAGAAACTGTGCATGATTGTGAGCTACATTTTAATTTGCAGTATGTGTAAATGCCATGCAGTCCTTGCTCGATAACTTCCACTGACTCTCTGAACTGCACTGGAGTTGACCCCGAACTGGACCGGGATAAAATCAAGCAGATCAACCACTGCATGTGGTTCTGGCACTGAGAGCTGCCATACAGATTAAGCCTTATGAGGTAAATGAAAGACAGTAGTTAAACCATGATCTCAGCCCCTTGAAATAGACCATTGTTAGTTTCTGAACGGCTGCCACAACACAATTGTTTTTGACCAAAATTCACTTTGTGAGTGAGGCAGAACAACAGACAGACAGTTGGAGAGATGTGGGAAAGATTGATGCTTTTCAAAGACAGAGAGTTTCATCAAAATCAGAAGGCAAAAGCTTCGAATTACAAAAAGATGATGATCCTCATATGAGAATATGAACCTCTATTTACGTATCCCGGGTCAATCAAAATTAAATTACAGCTTATCTTTCACAAGAGAGACCTGGCCAGGACATCAGCATTGTATTTACGCAGAAAATGTTTGCAAATATTTAATGGCAAGCAGTATATCATTTCAGAAAAACTGAGAGCAAGCGAGGAATGAGAAGGCCAAGCCAGAAGGTAGGAGAGAGGAGTAAAAAAGACGAGGAGAGGAAAGATATACAAAACATCCACCATAATTTGAGGAAAACACAAATAAACACAACATGGAGCCTCTCCCTACTTACTGGCAAAGAGGCAGTTTGATTCTGACATAAAGAGGTTTCACCAGCAGCTCTGTGAAAGCTGTGTAGGTAGTGATTCAGCCTCAGTCTGGATGCTCAGGTCTGCATGGGGAGTGGGTGTGTATTAGCTGAACGATGAGGCCGCTCTCTCTTCTCCCTCCTGCAGCCCAGAGATCGGCCCAGGAGCTGCCGCTGGTGGACAAGCAGAGCTTGGAGACGTGTCCCGCCTCCGGAGGGGAGAGGATGCTCCTGGACGGACACAACTTCCAGCACGACTCCAAGGTGGTGTTCGTGGAAAAGGCTCAAGGTAAAAAAAAAGAAAAAAGAAAAAAAGGAGGAGTTCTGGAGTTAGCGCTGTGTCGTCTCAGGGCAGCTGTGTGTGTGTTTGTGTGTGTGTGCGCGTGTCTCCCCTCTCCGTTGTTGGAGAAACCCCAGGACTGCACACCCCCCTCTCTCTCTCTCTCACTCCTCTTTCCCCCTCCGTCAAAATATCCTCCATCCTGCCAGAGTGCCACATGTGGTGCACATTAATGCGCTGTATTTTTAACCCAGCAGATTTACATTTGCAGAAGTTTCCATTGCCTGTTCAGCAGAGGAATGGATCACAAATGCAGTATGTGCTGTGTGTGTGTGTGTGTGTGTGTGTGTGGTTGGCTGTGCACGTGTGTGTGTGTGTGCCATGCCTCAGTATTTGTTTCTCTTTTTCTTACTTAAAGCTGTTTTGGTTTGGAAGGAGAGCGGACTGCTCCCAGATGTTGATACATGGAGGTTTACAAACAGCAATTTCCTTGATTAGCTTCAGCAAAGCAACGTGAGGTGCAGTTTGGACCAAGGCTGAGCGGAGTAAACACGTGCGATCCTATCGGCTTGTGACTCATTCAGAAAAGAGGGAAGCCTTTTTCATTGTTCCACCTGTGGCAGGAAGAATTCAAGGCCGCCCGGGTTCACCCACTCCAGCACTGTACAATGGAGTAGTGAGATATTGTTTATCAAAACAAGAAGTGGTTGAATGAGCGTTGGCCTTGTTTCCCGACATCTTTGATTAACCCTGATCTCTTCCCGAGAGGAGGGCAGATCAGTGTTTGTTAAAACACGGAGGCTAGCTCATGTGGTGGCAGTGGTGGAATGTACAGTACAAGTACATTTACTCAAGTGCTGTACGTCAAATTCAAGGTACTTTTACTTTACTTGAGTATTTCCATTTTATGCAAGTTTACTCCACTATATCTCAGAGGAAAGTGTTTTCACTGCATTTATCTGACAGCTTTAGTTACTAGTTACTTTTCAGATTACAATTTTTATACACCCTCCCCGTCCAGAGACAGCCATGTATCTCCAAATTTGGTGACTCTTTGTTGCCTAACAATTATTAAGTTATTAATCTATGCAACATACTCATAAATGTAGCAACAATATTAATCCAAAAACATCAGATATAATAATAAATCACTGACAGGGAACATTTTACTGCACAGTGAGTACTTTTACTTTTGATACTTAAAGTTAATATTGCTGATAATGCCTACATACCTTTACTTGAGTAAGGTTTTTAATACACGCTGGCTAGCTGTACTAAGCATTAAAAATAGCTTCAGGTCATAAAGCAAAGTATAGCTAAAGTTAATGCATAGTTTTTTAGGGGCTCATCACTCCACTGCTCAGTTACAGGATAAATGAGCAAAGTAAAATAGTTCCTCAAATCAGTAAAAGGAATTAAGACATTTCAAAATATTCAAAATATAGAATTGAGCATCGTTCAATCAGTAATATCCAGCAAATAGCATTAAAGGAGGTGGATTTGAATAGAATTAATGTCAACAAAAGTAAATTTCACATTCTTTCCTCTCCTCATATCCTCATTTCAAAAGTTCAAAAGTAATAATAATCCTTTAAACTCCATCTGCTGAGGATGTTAAGCTTTAAGTGAAGATTCCTTTTTATCCTTTTTCCAAGAATAAACTTTTATGTGGTAGAAAAAGTAATTTTATCAGTGATAGTTGCTCCAGGTCCAGCTCTGTCCCCTGATATTCAACCCAACCAATGAGTTTACGTCTGCCTCCATGACAAAAAGAAAATGATATTGGATAAACAAATGACCATCACACATTTGTTTGGGTCAGTATGTGAATCCAACTGTCTTTAGGACCGTGTGCAGGCTCTGGACTGGTGCTGATGGGTGTGCTCCCTTGTTTTTGATGAGGGTTTCCCCACGTCTGGCACCAGCATCAGATTCCTGGGCAATCCTACCATGGAAACACCCTTAAGCCAGGCTTCCACAACACTGCCCTCCCCTCTGCTTCCCTCCATCCTTCCACCGCTCTATCCAAGCTGCCACCAGTTCATTAACTCTACAAGCTTTGGGCTCCCTACGGATCATACTGGGTCTTCTTTACAGCTGCTCTCTGTATAAATAGATACAGTAGACAAATAGAAACGCCATTAATATCTGGGGGTGAAATGGCATCATTGGTATAACAAGATATAATATAATAAAGCTAAGAAACATGGCACGTGCAACTCATCTCTGCTTTCACATCTTCATGTAGAACTGAGGGAATTGGGAAATTCAAAATGCCTTCATTGTTATTTTACTCATGCCAAAGCAGAGCTCTGAGAAAGAGTTTAACGATCACACCCATAAATCCAGAGTGGTGGATTTTGTTGGCATAAAGAGCTTAAGCATTTAATTTTACCGATGGAGAATTTTCCTGCAAATTTTCCAATAAAGCACACCCGCAAAATGCCGTTCACAGAGCTGCGGTTACAGAACACGTGGTGTGTTTCCATGTTGCTTACATGGCGCGCGTGTGTGTGTGTGTGTGTGTGTTCGTGTCAGAGTTCGCCTCGTCGTTATAAGCAGGAGGTGTCACAAACTAAAAGTTTAATTTGTTTTGGTTTGATGTTTCCGCCCCGCTGACAAATGAGATCCAGGGGAAACGACAAACGTGTGTTTGACAGAAAGAAAGGAAGAGACGGTGACAGTGAGGGCTCATATGTTTTTAGTACCCGGTTTCATAATCATGTGTTTTAACATGTTGTTGTTGCCACCCGTGACTCATGCACAGGAAATCCCTCGTTTCCCCCCACAGAGATACGCTCCGTCACCCGCTCGTCCGTCAGAGATCTGAAACCAGTAACTGCATGTCAGCTTTGCTCTGCCTCGATGCCGCCTCGGTAGGAATAACCAAGATAACATCAGTTCCCTTGTCACTCCTGGTTACACTTACAGTACAATCGGTCATAAGCGAACACTGTACGGCCTTGGCGCTGCAGACATCAGCGTGTAATCTAACCCCGACTCAATCTCACCTTGCTTTCATTTGCCCCGGCCTGCCCTGAAGATGCCATCTCTGATAAGTCACAGTCATTCCATTTAGGAAATTAAGGCCCCGCTGTCCTTTATTCAGCTCTGTTTTTATTTTTTTTTATGTGTGTGTGTGTGTGGTTCAGTGCTCTACTGGAGGAGTTCTCAGATTTATTGTCTGTCCCAAAATCCAAATAAAAATGAAAGTCAGAGAGAGCCCCGAAGATTAAACACAGGGTGGAAACTGAAGAACATTCAAATAACTACAAACTAAACTTAAAACCTCACATGCTGGTTGTAAAGAGAGCAGTGGTCTGACTGGGAGAGCAGTAATTTCATTAGCTAAGAGAAGAAGAAGAAGAAGAAGAAGCAAAGCATGTAATATAGTAAATACAGGTATGCCGTGTAGGCTCAGTAGAGTATATAGTAGGATTACACTAAAAAATAAAATAAAATATAACCAAAGTAGATAAAACACATCTAAACTAAACTGAAACAGGATGTAACTATAACAAAATAGTCTTATTTTAAAGGTCCACTTGTTAGCTGTCTGACCATCTGACCAGTGGAGCTAAACATTTTCTATCACATGCTCATTATCAGCGTTTTCATTGTGTATTACTTTTTAAAATGTCAGAGTGGATTAAACTTGTGCCACAGCTGATTGCCAGAATCCAAATTATATTATTTATTCTGTGTTCATATTTGTACATTGATGTTTAAAAATGGATAAATTGGCATTTAAAAGATGAGAAGTTTCTTACTTCTCTTCCTGTTTGGTGTGTCGTCCAAAATTTGATAAGTCTACTCAGTTGCCAGGCAGATGTCAAAATTTAAAACAAAAATGTGTTTTTTATTGGTTGAAACTCAAGTTGTTGTGAAATACCCGTATTGATGATAACTGCGTATTAAAAAAATGAAATATTGATATTGTGTTCATAAAACATTACACATCTGATAATATTGTGTAAATAATCCAGCGCATTATTACTATTTTAATTTAATTATTAATTAATTAATAATTTATTAATTAATTTAATAATTTAATTACTATTTTGAGTGTAATCACACAATAAACACAGATGAATTTGACTGATAGCAATACTGTTTTTTCAGATCTTCTAAAGATATTGTGATTATTTTGTTATCGTGAATTTGCCATGATGATCCTGCAGTTTAATATTGTGACACAGTGAAACATGATATTTATCACGGTCGACGCAGGATTTAAAGGAGTTAAATGAATACGTTGTGTTGAGTGTTGGTTTAGAAGTAACGGTGCTTCTGGCTTTATAAAGCTTGTTATGATTATATATAATGTATTTAGTGAACTACCTTTTTCTCATTGGTTACTTTCATTTAGTGTCTCTTTCACTTTATTTTAGATATTTTTGAATTAAGTGTGGTTTTCTGCTCATTGTGATTGATAATTGTAGAGAGAGATCCTGAAAGAAATCCTTGCAGAGGAGTCAAAAGAGCACTTTCACATCTGGCACAATTTGCACTGGACAGCTGCCTGATTTTCTGCAGTCACTATCACTGTGAATGACCATTTCTCTGATCCGTGAAACTCCTCAGCCTCTCACTTGCTGTGTTCTTGTTGAACCATCTTCGTCACCCGTCCGTCTTTCTGTTGGCTCTTCGAACAGATAGAGACCTGGACGAGCTTTCCGTGGCTGACGTGTCTCATTGTTCTTGGCCAGGGCAGAAGCACAACTGAATGGACCTGAAAATTGAACTGTGAGAGGATTATCATGCTGCAGGGCTGCCAGATGGTGTCTGGATTTACCTGTAGAAAATCAAAGATAACCATCTTTGAGCCCATGAGAGCTGTGAGTGAGATGACGGCAATGTGACAGCACAGGGAAGGATTTTTAGCATGAACACTGCGGAAGCTCGGTTAGCTTTGCTAGCTTGGAGCATTGTTTTGAGGGGTTTCATTGCACTCACAGAACAATGACTTGCACTTGAAGCTGTTTGGTGGTTTGGCTGCCTCTGACACTTCTGAGAACAATGGCTGTTTTCATAAACAAATTAACTACATTCACATAAACATCGGGGATTGTGTTCATAAAGTGCAGTGCATGATTCATGAAAATCGCAGGGCCCTTTGAGACTGATCTCCCGATGACGTTGACAGTGACAGGCTCCACTGTAGCTGTAGCTCTGTTGAACAGCGGATGTCAAGTACGTCCTCCTCCTCCTCCACTGCTGCCTGAGCTCGGCTCCGTTGCCACCCTGTGAAACTTCCAAAATCCACGTGTTTTCAGGGGAGCAGGAAGGAAGAAGTTTCAGTCATCAGAGAGGACAAGGGAACTCTTTCAGTGTGCCACATGGACCTGGGCAGAGCATGTGTTTGTATTTACTGTACATTATGAGGGCTTGGGCACACGCCACCCCGCTGTTTCACTCTGGGCACCAACATTTCACTCCACCCAGCTCCAATTAAGGAGCACAAGGAGCTGTTTGATTCCCTTTATAAACCCAACATGACAAATAACTGTATTGTATATTGTGTGATTCCCCCTCGGCTGCCATGGCTTTGTACAGCACACCACCGCTCTGCCAGTGACTGCTCTGTGTTATGTCTGTTCGGAGAAAGTAATGATTTGTATAGACCATTGCTAACGAAATGTGAATGGTAAGACTTCAGCGCGGCTGGGACGCAGCCAAGGCGAGCGGAGCTTGGGCGCTGTGAGAGTTGGAGAGGGGTACTGGGTTTATATGGTCAGGGTGGTTTTGGGGGAGAGGTTTTAGGCTGAGTTGTTTAACTTAGACAATATTGGATATTATCCAGCACAGTGGGCCAGGGAGTTAGAAACCATATTGAGAGGAACTGCTGCTGGATTTTTTTTCATTGGATTAGTGCAGGCGTTGTGCAGATGTTGCCCTATAACTCTGGAACATTCTGTGGTTATCAATTACATTCTGTGGTTATCAATTATCCAGCACACTCTTTGCAAACAAAGGCATGCAACTTTTCAAAGCTCTTATTTTTTTCGGCTCTTGAGAAGTTTCCTGGCAAATGGTAGCTCGGCACAGAAAACAAAGCACTGAGTTTAATGTCTCTATCTCTGCATTGATGTGAAAAATGACATGAGAGAGCCTCGCAGAGAGAGACAGAGAGAGAGAGAGAGAGAGAGAGAGAGAGAGAAAAGCAGACAGGGAGAGGGGGATCTGAAAAACATGTTTACCTCCTGCGGATCGGCTGCGAAGGCTTCCCTTCTGGAGAGGTTCCCAAAGTGGAGATATGCAGCGAGAGACAGCGCAGGAAAGAGAGAGAGGGGGGAAATAAAAAAGAGACAGACTGGCAGATTGAAGTTTTTAGTCAAACAAAAACAGACAGAACTGCTTTCATGGAGAAAGAAGTCATGTCATTGGTTGAGTTGAAATTCAGCGGTTGAAGTCAAAGTTCTCTGGCTAACTCTTTGCATTTTCACTGAACTTTTAAGACGAGATGTTTGAGTCAGAATATAAGAAATTCTTAAAATGTTTCCAATACGTTGGGAGTTGACAGTGAACACACATAGGATATGTCTTTACAACATAAAACTAAAATATCCATTCGACACTGTGTGCCGTCAGAGATCCTGTACAACTTCCTGTATGACTTGTTGTTTTCCTTTTCATGTCTATTGTTTACACAAAGGCTTCCTCGAAACATGGTGGGCAAATGAGATATATATCCATAGTAACACACACTGGTGTGTTTTTTAACTTGCCAGATGTCTGCACCTTGCTGTGCACCAGTCACGGCTGATACCATGGTGCCCAGAAAGTACAGTACTTTTGTTTTAGCTAGCTTTATATTTGTTTAAACCAAATTTTTGTCAGTATCTTTCTGGGGATCTTTCTGAGGTGCCATTTGTAAGATATGTCCATAATTTTAGTTTGTGTTATTGTGTTGCATGAATATCCACTGAAGGTGGTTACCCTGTCCTGTCTTGTAATACCACTTTGTACCTGTAGAGGCGATAGTCCGATAGACCCCTGTAGTTTCAGCTGAGAGATGTTTATGAGCGGCGAGATTTTGCTAAATTTTACAAGCCCTCTTAGGATTTAGTCTAATAAGTAAACAAAGCACACTCACAAAATGTCTTGAAAGGAAATATTCTTACACCTATTTTCCTTACTAAACAGAAAAATACAGCCTTCTGAATTAAAGTTTTACCGAACTGAGACGACCTTGTTTGCCTTTTTACCTCATCATAAAACACACTTCAATCAAACGAGACATAAACAAAATAAAACTCACCACACAGTCTTGGTTTATTTTTCTGCAATCACCACATGTTTGGTTGATATAAATCCTCAGTTCACAGAGTGGCGTCATAGGCTCATCGGAGTTGCTGTAAATCACCTCCGTGCTGTATCCCCCATCGTCAAACTGGCCTCCACCGGTCTCAGAGGCTGTGTCCGTTCCCAGTTTGGTTTCTGGCTGCGGAGCCTGGTTGAGCTGGGCCCTGTTGCCTGCAGTGACTCCAACTGTTATCCAAGGTCGTGATCTAGGCAGACTTCAGTGAGCTGTAGGGCCACTAGCTCCATGGCTAACTAAGCTAATGGTCACCAAAGATAATTACACAGCCCAAGATAGATACAGCAGACAGTACAGTGGCAGCAGTTGGCAGTTACTCTGGTGATATGCCTATATTTTTGGAGGTACCTTTGAATTTTGGACATATTTTACAAGTTACCCCTTTAAGCCTGCTGAATTTGCGAATCTGTCACCAGGAATCCATGGTTCCATGTCATTGTAAGAAGAGGGAAAATAGTCTGTTGGCTTAATGGTCTGAGTCAAAAATCTCCACAAGAAGCCTTGTCTCTCTTCACTAATGTTTATTTAACGGAAGACAAGCAAACCCACTGAATATAATTTAGACGAATAGACTGTTTCGGTGTTTCGACTAACTTATTCTGCTAATCTCTCTTCAAAATGCAATGTCTGGAGGAGATTCATGTAGTGCCAGAACTGACGTTTATTTACACACCACACAGTAAAATCAATCAATTTATCTGCAATGTCTATGGCCCCCAGTGCATAGATACATTTTCAAAATTTTAATTCAACACAACAGTATGACCTTGCCTATGACCTATGAGCTCCAGGCTACAGCGACTAGAAGTATGTCGATACATTGATAGTGTTTGTGTAATTACAATCTTCCAGAAGAGGGAGACAGAAGTTACGCACTGCAGGATTAAGTATCATCAAATTATGCGATCGGGTTTTGTGCACATATTTCAGAGATTTAGAGGGGTCCCCGATACACCTGATATTCCCTCTCCCTGAAGAACAGCAGCTAACACTCCAGTCCACAAGTGCCAGGCAGGGAAAGAAAGTAAAGCAAAGGGAAAGTGATACGAGAACAGAGGTGAAGAGGTTTCCAGCGTCTTCTCAGACATAATAGAGGCTGTCAGTGCCAAGCTGCACCTCCTCCGTCTCTGCCACCTCACAACTCCGAGTGCTACCCCATCCATCCGCACCGTGCTGTCCGCTCAATTCAAACGCTTCACTTATCAAACTGCAGACAGCCCGTTGAGCAACACAGCACATATCTCTTTTCATTTTCTTCAAGAAAGATTTGCCACAGCCGACGTTTTTTTCTTTCAACTGCAGGATCTTTTCCACCTAAAGTCATTTTCACAGTCATTTAATGCTTTTTTTAAAGACCTTGTTAATGAGTCAGGGATTTAAAGAAACTGAAAATGTTTCCTTCTGAGTCAAATAAATTGGTAAAAAATATAGTTTTTCTTACACCTCAGTGGGCAGAACGGCAAATCAGACTTGGGTTTTTAGCAGGTCTGTGTTTTCCGACCACTCATATGCTGCCTAGTTTTATTGCCTGATGGGAAAGCCTCTTTATTTTGGCGACTTTAAGGAGAGAGAGAGAAAAAAAAACACATTACCAGAAAAAGAGCAAACACCAATACCATTTCACAGTCATTATATGGGGATAACAGAGGGATTCCTGTGAGAACAAAAGAAGTAAGAAGTCAGAGCGTTGAGGCGAGTTGTCACTTTCCAGTCGTGGTGCATTAATGAGCCAACCAGCTGCTCCAGCATGCTGGGATTTCATACGGCGATGAAGTCAAGGATTCTTTCATCCACCAATGATGTCGCTCATCTCTTTGGTATGACTCTGGGTTTTTTTTTAGGATTGCATCAGGTTTCTGTCTCTGTCTCAGGTTTGTGAGGATATGAGCTCATGAGTGTTGGGTGAGACGGCATGACATGTGCGATACCCTCAGCTCTCTGTAGCTGTTTTATACATCACTGATGTAACATAATAATAACAACACGTATTCAATTTCTTCATCTCTGTTGAGACCCAAGTAGGTGAATTAATTTTCAGATTTGTCATTAATATCTTTTTTTTTTTTCTTCTCTTTTTGGTTTTTCTTTCAGATGGTCACCACCTCTGGGAGACTGAGGCCAAGGTCGATAGAGACGCCTCAAAGTCTGTAAGTGATACATGTGGTTATCGTGACGAATCCAGTCTGATTTCAGGATTAAAGCACTGAGGATAAAGCAGCTGTTCTCAGTCATTTAACTAAGTGGCAAATCAAGTCAGCTAAGAGTGAATGCAGCTCCACTCAGACCGGTTATTTCTTTTTTAAAGGGCCAATTCATCCTAAGTGCAAAACCAAACTAACCTAACTAAACTTTTTCTCTTTTACCTCTGTGAGTAGCCAAACATGCAGATATGTGGCCCAGATTTTGAGATATCCATGCGTACATTTTCTGCTTTCACCCCACTAAGTGTGTTGCTCATGTTGTGAGCACCACAAACAAAATTCCACTTACCTCACATCAGGTTTGAGTTCTCACAACGTGCGCACCACGTGCAAAAGAAACCACCTGCATGGCTGGATTCCCCTGGAAATGATTGAGAAAACGTGTTGGGTTTTTTTCCTGCTTCGGAGGAACCAACACTTTAATAACTTTATCTTTTACTCTTTATATCTTCACTCCTGAAATCTTGTTAAATTCTAGCAGAAAATATGAATTTAGTTTAATCTCATTTCATCTAATCTAAAAAAATAATTCAAATACTGATCAACAACTCTATCATATTTAAAAGAATAAGGTATCTGAATGACATCGACAATGGCATTTTGAAAACAACAAAAGTTACAGTCAAACATTGTCGGGTTACAGCGAGGAGTCACAGCTCTGATAGAAAAATTTAGGTTTTTGTGTGTAGAAGTTTATCTAAAGGAATAGTTTGACAGGAAATGTATTCGCTTTCTTGCCGAGAGTTAGTGTGCGGTAAAAATGAAGCTACCTGTAGTTTGCTTAGCTTAGCATAAAGACTGGAAACAGAGAGAAACAACTAGCCTGGCTCTAAACTTCTAAAGTTCTAAAATCTTCAATTTATAGACTAACCGAACAGATTTTGTTTCCCTCAGACAGAGCCACGCTAGCATCCCCCCCCCCCCATTTGCAGTCTTTATGCTAAGCTAGGCTAAAGGGCTGCTGGCTGTAACTTCAAATTGACCGCACAGACATCAGAGCGGTATCGATTTTCTCATCTCATTCTTGGCAAGAAGGCGAAACAAGCACACTTCCCAAAATGTTGAACTATTCCTTTAAACCATGCATTCCAAACACATAGTTACTATGAACCTGTGATACACACACACACACACACACACACACACACACACACACACACACACACACACACACACACACACACACACA